>CAUYTI010164939.1:0-13035 GCA_963575145.1 Galago senegalensis | reverse complement strand
CTGGGCGTTGTGGCGGGCACCTGTGGTCCCAGCTACTTGGGAGGCGGAGGCGGGAGACTCGCTTGAGCCCAGGAGTCGGAGGTTGCTGTGAGCTGTGATGTCACAGCACTCTACCCAGGGGGACAGCTTGAGGCTCTGTCTAAAAAAAAAAAAAAAAGAAAAGTAAACTCTTGTACAATGTCAAAGGGAATGCAAATTGATCAAGCCATTATGAAAAGTAGTAGGAACCGCCAACATCCGGGTAAGATGGAGTTATGCACTGTCACCAATTCTCCACCCATTTCCTGGCTTCTGTGTTGTCCCAGCATCCTTCTTACAGATCCTGAAGTACCTACAGGTCACAAGATGATGATAGAGGATGTGGCAGAGACACACGAACCCTCCAGAGCCAAGAAGGAGCAGGGTGCATCCACTTTCAGAGATTTTCATAAGAGCTCTTGCAGGATAACCTGGGAGAAGTCTTGTGGTTAGGCACTGTTTTATGTGCTGGGGCAAAGAAGAACAAAATAGAAAATGTGGTGGTGGAGACAGGTATTAAAACCAGTTGCTTTCACAGTCATGTTATAAGAGATGTTCAGGGAGCTATATAAATGGATGTGTCCCCTAGTCTGGTTGCTCAGGGAAGGCTGACTCCCAGAAAGTGATAGGTGAGTGAAATTCAAAGGATGAGTAGGAATTTTCCAGGCAGGAAGCCTGGTGGGTGGAGGATACTGTGTTAAGTGGTTGGAGGACAGTGGTAAAGAAGGTGGGCACAGGTCCCTGAAATCTGACTCATCAAAGGAACAGACACATCATGATAAGTTTTATCAAAAGGAAGATCAGAGGCTCCGTGTCTGTAGCTTAGTGAGTAGGCTGGCCCAGACTTGCTAAACAACAACTGCAACCCAAAAATAGCTGGGCATTGGGGCAGGCACCTGTAGTCCCAGCTACTCAGGAGGCTGAGGCAAGAGAATTGCTTAAGCCTCAAGAGTTTGAGGTTGCTGTGAACTGTGACACCACGGCACTCTACCGAGGGCAACATAGTGAGACTCTGGCTCAAAAAAAAAAAAAAAAAAAAAGGAAGATCAGATGTTATATAGGTCACAGAGCAAAAGGATTTAATGCTGAAGTCAGGTGCTAAAGGAAGTGACCATTAAGTCAAGATCTAAGGGTTTAGTTAGCCAGGCCAGCACAGGGGAATGTTCCAGGTTTAGGAAGAACCTGAGGTGGGAGAGAGAGCGTGGAGTGTTAGTGGGTATTGGGCGTTCATGGGCGTGAAGAAGGTCACCACACCAAAACACGAAGGCCAGAGAGCCTGAGAGGGAAGCTGAGAGCAGCAGGCAGGCCCAGATAACACATGTGCAGGGGTGGGGTTGAGAAGGCCAAGTTGCAAGGATTGTAAGAGTCCAGGCCGGAGCTGATGGTGGTCTGGGCTTGGAGGACAGCATGTGCTGGATGTGAGAGGTCTTTAGAAGGCAGAAACCACAGACTCATAGCAGGTCGCACAGGGAGCAAAGTCTGGGATAACCCCAGTTTTGTGACTTAATGTGACTGGGTGGAGGGTGGTGTCTTTACTGATACTTAAAACAATGGAGGAGAGGCCAGTTTAGGAGGAGGGAGGTTATTTTTGATCACTTGAGATTACTGAGAGCCCCTTATTGTCCAGAACATCCAGTGTATTCACCTTTATCTACCGTTCCAGCTGCAACCTGCACCACCCTCATTCTATGTGCTTTGTCCACGCTGGCCTTTGTTCAGCTCCCTCAGTGTCTCTTTCAAACACCCTCCTGTTGGAGGCTCTGCCATGTCCTGCCTGTCTCCTTTTTGGGGTATTGACAAACTCACTGATTCTGACACGGAAAGCTATCTTCAGATCTTAGCACACGCATCACCCTTAAAGACCCTTTCTGACCTCCAGTCTAGATCAAAGCCCCTTCCCTAATCATGTGGTCCTATGAGAATGTCCTGTAGATGAAATTACACTTTATATATAATTATTTGATTCACTTATACCTCTCTCCCACTGCACTTTGTGATCTTTGAGGTTAGGGTTCTTGTCTTATTCATCATCAAAAATCCCTAGTTGTTGTATCCCTAAATTGAGACATAATCCACAAATTATAAAATCCACCCTTTTAAAGTTTCCAGTTCAGTATATTGTACATTCACAGAGTTGTACATCACCACCATCTAAGTGGACAACATTTTTGTCACTCCATACTCATTAGCAGTCTTTATCCCTCCCCTTGTCTGTAACTCCCCCACCTAGTCCCTGGCAACCAATAATCTATTTTCTCCCTCCCCGTGGATTTGCTTGTTTGGGGCATTTCATAGAGCACAATGTTTTCAAGTTTCATTCACGTTGTAGCATGTATTAGTACTTCATTACTTCTCATAGCCAAATCATATTATACTGTATGGATATACCACATGTTTCTGCATCCATCAGCTGCTGGACTATTGAGTTGTTTGCACTTTTTGGCTTTCTTGAATAATAAGGCTATGAATATTCATGTATACGTTTTTATGTCAAGGGCCAGGCATGGTGGCTAACGCCTGTAATCCCAGCACTCTGGGAGGTTGAATTGGGTGGATCACTTGAGCTCAGAAGTTCAAGACCAGCCTGAGCAAGAGTGAGACCCCCATCTCCACTAAAAATATCTGGGCATTATGGTGAGTGCCTATATTTCCAGCTACCAGAGAGGTTGAGGCAGGAGGATCACTTGAGCCCAGGAGTTTGAGGTTGATGGGAACTAAGCTGATATCACAGCACTTTAACCTGGGGCAACAGAATGAGATCCTATCTCAAAAAAATAAAAAATATTTTTGCAAGGGTACATGTGAAATTTACTAGGTATAGAATATAAATGTCTTAACACAATAACTAAGAAAATGCTGTGAAGGCTATGTTGACCAGTCTGATCAAAGCATTTCAAATTGTATGCAAAACCAGCATATTGTACCCCATGATTGCATTAATGTACACAGCTATGATTTAATAAAAAAAATAAAGTTTTTAATGTCAACATATGCTCTCCATTCCCTGGGGGTATAATATGTCTAGGAGTGGAATTACTGGGTTTTATTTTTTATTTTTTTTCGCAAGTGATTGATTTAATTTTATCACCATCGTGTATGAAATTCACTGTCTACACGGTTGGGTATTGCCCAGTGGCTAGACCTCCAGAGAGTTAAGAGATAGCTCTAAGGTTTCTGGCCTCTCTAAGAAGTTAATGGTGTCTGAAGGAGACACCTGAGGGGCCCTCCCCTGCGTCGTTCGGATTGTGGCTCTTGGTCAGTTGGTGATAATGGTCCAACAGTGCCACTGGTCTCCTTTTCTTTGATTTCATTGAAGGAGTGGTCATTTTTGGAGTTTTTCTTCTCAAGCTCCCTTGTCGGTATCCTTTTGCTCTCTTGGCTTTCTTGGATGCCTTGAAGCTGCCTCTGGACCTAGGGTGACAAGGGGCCTTCCTCTTCCCCTGTTTGGTGTTGGTGGATGGTTGTTCAATGATGGTGCTTGAGGCTTGTGGTTTCCTGGCCATCTTCACCAACTCAATGTTCCCCAGTAATCCCACATCTCCCTGGATGTGTGCTCACCATGAATTACTGGGTTTTAATGGTATTAACTATGTATGTTTGGCAGAAATTGCCAAACTGTTTTCCAAAGTGGCTGCACCATTTTATTTACATTGTTCAGCCAAAGATTTATGATAACTATTTGTTAGGCTGTATAAAGACTTTCTCACACAATGAATTGAATCAGATACTATTTTTTTTAAAACAGTTTCAAGTTGTCACCCTGGAAGAGTGCCTTCGCATCACAGCTCAAAGCAACCTCAAACTCTTGGGCTCAAGTGATCTTTTTGCCTCAGTTTTGCTACTTTTAGTAGAGACAGGGGTCTTGAGCTTTGCTCAGGCTGGTCTTGAACTTGTGAGCTTAAGTTATCCACCTGCCTCAGCCTCCCAGAGTGTTAGGATTACAGGCATGAGCCACTGCACCCAGCTGAATCAGATACTACCGTGTTTCCCTGAAAATAAGACCTACCCCAAAAATAAGCCCTAGGAGGACTTCTGTGCATTTGTTAAATATAAGCCCTACCCCATAATAAGACCTAGTGATGGGCGTGGCTAAGCAGCGTATCTGCATAGCCACGCCATGCATTTCGGCACCTGAAAATAAGCCCTGGTGTGTCTTCTTGAGAAAAAATAAATATAAGACAGTGTCTTATTTTGGGGGGAAACACGGTATTATTTTCAGCACTCAGCAGATTACAGAGATCAAGGCTCAACAGATTAAGTGACTCAGGCAAAATCATACAACTCACTAATCAGCTGCAGAGAAAGGATTTGGAGCCAGGCTACCTGACTCCTAAGCCAGCACTCTTACCCACTAAGGGAAGCAGTTGCTAGCCAGAAGCCTACCCAGTAGCCCACGTGATAAGGCTATAATACTTAATCTAAAGGTAGTACCAGAATAGAGTCTAGGAAGGGATTACTTTTGAAGGAAGGGGAGGAGATCGAGAAATCCTATTGATTCAGATATGGAAGTGTGTCTTAGGTCTCTTTCCTTCTCTACTTTATTTTAAAATTGATCTTCAAAAATTTATTTATTTAGAGCTGAGGTCTCACTCTGTCACCCAGGCTGAAGTACAAGTGGTACTACAGTCTCAATAACCCCTGGGCTCAAGTGATCCTCTCACCCTGGTCTCCTGAATAGCTGGGATAGCTATTGACCACACTTAACCAATTTTTTTTTGTTTCTTTGTTTTAGAGATGGAGTCTTGCTATATTGCCCAGATTAGTCTAGAACTCTTAGCCTCAAGTGATCTTCTTGCCTCAGTCTCCCAAATAGCAAAGATTATAGGTGCAAGCCAAAAAGGCATTTTTTAGAAATTGGGCAAAATTGAGTATGTGATTACATTACATTAAGAAATGACTGTGATTTTGAGGGTATGAAAATGGAATTGTGGTCCCAGAGTGGTGGCTCATGCCTATGATCCTAGCACTCTGGGAGGCCAAGCTCTAGAGTTCGAAGGCTTGGTGCCCATAGCTTAATGGTTAGGGCACCGACACATACACTGGGGCTGGTGGGTTCGAACCAGGCCTGGGCCTGCTAAAGAACAACAATGACTACTACAACAAAAAATAGCCAGGTGTTGTGGCAGGCACCTGTAGTCCCAACTACTTGAGAGTCTGAGGCAAAAGGATCACTTGAACCCAAGTGTTTGAGGTTGCTGTGAGCTGAGATGCCATGGCACTCTATCAAGGGTGACACACACACAAAAACGTTTGAGACCAGCCTGAACAAGAGTGAGACCCCATCTCTACTAAAAATAGAAAATTAGCTGGGGGGTGGCACCTGTGGCTCAGAGGATAGGGTGCTAGCCCCATATACCAAGGGTGGTATGTTCAAATCTGCCCCGGCCAAACTGTAACAAAAAAATAGCTGGGCATTATGGCAGACTCCTGTAGTCCCTGCTACTCGGAAGGCTGAGGCAAGAGAATTGCCTAAGCCCAGGAGTTGAAGATTGCTGTGAGCTGTGATGCCACAGCACTCTATGGAGGGTGATAAAGTGAGACTCTTTCTCTAAAAGAAAAGAAAAGGCTGGGTGCCTATAGCTCAACCGGCTAAGGCGCCAGCCACATACACCTAAGGTGGCGGGTTCGAATCCCCAGCCCGGACCCGCCAAACAACAATGACGACTGCAACCAAAAAAAAAAAAAATAGCCGGGCGTTGTGGCGGGCACCTGTGGTCCCAGCTACTTGGGAGGCGGAGGCAAGAGACTCGCTTGAGCCTAGGAGTTGGAGGTTGGTGTGAGCTGTAATGCATGGCACTCTACCCAGGGGGACAGCTTGAGGCTCTGTCTCAAAAAAAAAAAAAAAAAAAAAAAGAAAAGAAAAGAAAAGAAAATTAGCTGGGTATTGTGGCAGGCACTTGTAGTCCCAGCTACTCTGGAAGCTGAGAAAGTAGGATCCCTTAGACCCAGGAGTTTGAGGTTTCTGTAAGCTAAGGCTGATACTACAGCACTCTAGCCTGGGCAGCAGAGTGAGACTCTGGCTCAAAGCCAACAAACAACAAAACTAGCTGGGAGAGGTAGCTTGAGCCTGAAGTCTCCTCCTTGGGAGGCTGAGGCAGGAGGAATGGTTAAGCTCAGGAGTTTGAGGCTGCAGAGAGCTATAATCACACCAGCGCACTCCAGAGCCTGACCAACAGAGCAAGACTCTTGTCTTAAAAAAAAAAAAAGCAAACCCAAGAGTTTCCCATTACCCATCTCACAATATTGGAAGTCATTGTCTTAACAGAGGTCATTCCAAAGTGACCACTCTAGCCTGCCTTTTCGGCTTCATTCCCCATCTACTCTTTTCACTTATTCAACAAATGTTTACCATGGACTTGTTACCTGCCAGGTCTTGTGATGTGCATATGAATTACCTACCACGTGGTGGTTCCTGCCTTCAAGAGATTTATATCTGAGGGGGGCAGGGAACTAAGCTAATAATTATAGATCAGTGTGAGCGCCTCAATAGAGGTTAGCTCAGTATTTGGGAGGAGTATGTGGGCAAGCACCCTAACTCGACCTAGGAGATCAGACACAGGTGGGAAATGAGCTGAGATGTGAAGGATGAGTGCATTACACAAGAAGAAGGAAATCTGTCACCCTCACAGGAAGGGCAGCAAGGGCAAAGGCAGGTGGTGCCAAATCAGCTCTTCATTGCACATGTGCTCATGGAGTGCCCCTTAGGTGCCAGGTGCTGCTCTGAGTGCCGGGAGATAGCAGTGAATAAGATACCAGGTGAGGCCTTTGCCCTCAGGGAGCTGACAGTCCACAAAGGGAAAATGTGAAAATTCAGGTTGATATGAGGAATTGTTCTAGCATGGGGGCCCATGAATAGCTGCAGTCTCATGGACAGGGTTCAAGAATGCCTTGAAATTTGAATGTAAAAATGTATTTTCTTTTCTTTTCTTTTTTTTTTTTTTGAGACAGAGCCTCAAGCTGTTGCTCAGGGTAGAGTACTGTGGGATCACAGTTCACAGCAACCTCCAACTCCTGGGCTCAAGCAATTCTCCTGCCTCCACCTTCCAAGTCGCTGGGACTACAGGTGCCCACCACAGCACCCGGCTATATTTTGGTTGCAGCCCTCATTGTTGTTTGGCGGGCCCGGGCTGGATTCGCCAGCTTGGGTGTATATGGCTAGCACCTTAGCTGCTTGAGCCACAGGCGCCGAGCCTAAACATGTATTTTCACACAAGCATTTCCATAAACAATAACATCTTTTGTATTCTCAAAACAATCCATGCCCCTCTTGGGTTAGAACCTTTTTAGGGTCCTCCTGCTAACCTAAGGAGTTTGGTCTTGATCTGGAAGTTCTAGGAGTCAGTATTGCATTTTATTTTATTTTTTACTTTATTTATTTATTTTCTTGAAGCAGAGTTTCACTTTGTTGCCCTTGGTAGAGTGCTGTGGCATCACAGCTCACAGCAACTTCCAGCTCTTGGGCTTGGGTGATTCTCTTGCTTCAGCTTCCCAAGTAGCTGGGACTACAGGTGCACACCACACGCTTGGCTATTTTTTTGCAGTTTGGCTGGGGCTGGGTTCAAACCTGCCACACTCAGTATATGGGGCTGGCACCCTACTCACTGAACCACAGGCACCGCCCTCAGTTTTTCATTTTTAGTAGAGACGAGGTCTCACTCTTGCTCAGGGCTGCTCTGGAACTCCTGAGCCTAATCAATCCAGCTGCCTCAGCCTCCCAGAGTGCTAGGATTACAGGCGTGAGCCACTGTGCCTGGCCCAGTATTGCATTTTAAGAAGTGAAATCATCAGAGCCTGACATGTGCTTTTGCCAGCAAGAACTCTTTGTGGCTTTCCCAGTGCTAAGCCTCTGCACTTGCTGTTACCCCAGCCTTGACCAACCTGTCTTTGTGTCCTGTGTCCAACCACCATGTTCCAGCTGCAAGTCTACAGTTTTGTCCCTCTGTGAAAAACTGTGAGGTTTAGGGCAGTGCCTGTGGCTCAAAGGAATAGGGTGCTGGGCCCATATACCAGAAGTGGCAGGTTCAAACCCAGCCCCGGCCAAAACCTGCAAAACAAACAAAAAATTCCCCCCCAAAACCTGTGAGGTTTAAATGAGACCATGATGTCTTGAGGATTTAATAACAGTATTTGGGGGGGAGGAGGGGAGGCAAGTGCCCAGCATATAGTAACATTCACTCAGTGAATGTTAGTTCGTGTCTTGGGTTGGTGGCTCAGCTGTCCAGGGATGGAGCTTTCTATGCAGGTGCTTATGTTGCCAAAGAGCTTTGTGAGTTTCTCAACACACTGTATTAAATTCAAGTGTAATGAGATCACACCTGGAGAGCAGTCCAAGTAGGGACACCTTTCTGTTTTCCAGATGAGGAAACTAAGGCTCAGAAAGGCTGAGAGATTTACCTGTAATCAACCCATTAGTGTCTGGAAGGATCTGATCACCACATCCTCTGAAATAGTGACAGCAACAATAATTAACATTTATGATGTTTAGTATGCCAAATGCTGTACTCAGCAGTTTACCTGCATCATAATCCGTAATTTCTCTGGGGCAAGTTGTCGGTTCCATGTTATCCCTATTGAAAGGGAAAGAAAACTGAGGTTCAGAGAGGTTAAGGAAATTACCCGAGGTGACCCAGGCTAGTGTGTTTCAGAGTTGAGACTCAGACCTTAATCTGACTAACTACAAAGAAATCCGTTGTCATTCTGCCTCTCTGAAAACACTACTCCCAACTGTTCAGTTCAAAACCCCACCCCAGCCTGCCCTGCATCGAAGTCCGTGTCCTCTAGCCAAGACGTTCTTGTTTTGATCAAGGATACAGAGGGCGCTGCCTGACGTTACAGGGGCCGAGGGTAAAGGTGGGGGTCCAGTGTGGAAATTTAGGTGCTGGGGTGTGTACCGGACGGAAAGTGTAAGGGTACTAGCAGGCGAGTCACGTGCGTGTGAAACTCGACCTAGGGGGAGGAGAGGGGGAGGGGAAGGGGAGGGAACCCCCGCCCCCACCTCGGGGCGCTGGTAAATACAACCATCAACTCCAGAGCTCCACTTAGTCCGTGTCCCAATTCGTGGGTCTGTGGCGATCGGCAGATTCCTAATTCCCTGACTTTTTCTGAGGCGGCAGAGGTGAGTACCGGCTGTCTGTCGGGCTGAAGCTCCGAGGCCGCTGGGACCCGGCATGCAGAGAAGATCCCAGCGCTGGTGAGGCTGGGCGCTGGGCCCACCGGACCCCGGACGCGGAGAGTGTGGACGCGCCGCAAAGACGCAGCGCCCCCCGAGGCGTCCGAAGCTGCAGGAGGCTCGTTTGCCAGGAATTGGAGGTGAGCGGCGGATATGGGGCCCCCGGCTGCGCGTCGGCGGAAAGCCACCCTCCCGCCGCGGCTCCCAGGCTCCCCTACTAAAGTCCGTTAGTTACCTGAGCTCGTGAACCCCGCAGCAGATTGTCCAGTCCCTCGGAGCTCTTCCTCCCTTCTTTTTTACTCCAGTCCCTCGACTCTTCTCTTTCCCTCAGAGTCTAGTTGCACTTCCTCTGCTTAGACTTAGAGCAACCCTCTTGTCGCAGAGCTCGACGAACCTCCCCGGAGCCCGAACTCAAAGCCCCATTTCACAGATGAGGGTACTGAGGCCCCGGTGGGAGAGGCGACTCGTGCTTTCCTCCCCTCGCTTTGGGTCTTTCTTCCTCGTCCTTTCTTGTTCTGCTCTCTGCTTTCCCCGATCTCACCCCGCCGTTGCTCCCCGCCCCTTCGCCCGCGTTCCCTCTCCTCCCGCGGTGGCGGTAGCGGCCGCGGCGGGGGTAGCTCGGGCAGCTTCCCTCCCTCTGGTAAACACACCCGCCCGCCAGCCCATCCGCCGCCGCTGCCCTTATAAAGTCAGCAGCTGCCGGACTTCCTGCTGAAGTCCGAGCCCCCTCCCGGGGCTAAGAGGGGGGACCGGGGTCCGCGGCGCGCAGCGCGGTGCCCCGTGCCGGGCTGAGTGAGTGAAGGGCGCGCGGGCAAAGGGGGCGCGGGACGGCGCGCCCTGGGTCTCCCTCCACGTGGCAGCTGTGGGCTTGGCCCACGAGAATATCTGCTCTTGGATCTCCCAGTGTGGAAAGGGGGAGGGCTTGCTCTCGCTCAGCCCCAGAGGGGAGGAGTGGTCTTAGATGGGGCAACAGGAAGGGGGGGTATTCGGCAGCCTTAGACTTCCCCTTCCTCCTCCCGCCGGGGTCTGGGGGTCCTTTCTGGCGCTAGAGGCCGGACGTAGGCCAGCAGTGCTCCAGAGCGCTCTCTGCCCCTAGCTGACCTCTGGGGACTTGGGGAAGTGCATTTTTGGCCCCCTGCAGCCGAGCTCCGCGCGCCCTGGCCTGGGTGGGAGAGCCCGGCAGCGCGCCAGGGAGCTGCAGCGCGCAGACAGGACCTTCCTTGTCTCCGATAGTGGCCCAGCGGGGGCCCAGCGCCTGGTGCGCCCCTAGCACTGCTGGTGCGCGTGGAGCTAGCTCGGTGGCACCGACTGGAAAGCCCAGGGCTGTATGGGGCCTCCATGAAGGCCCCTTCTCAGGTTGGCCTGAAGGGTTTCAGGAGCCACTATAATGCAGGATACTTCCCAAAGGCCCCTGGGGGGCCCTTGGATCAGCGCTCTGTTTCTGTTCAGGCTCGCGGCCAGCATGGCCCCCACGCTGCAGCAGGCGTACCGAAGGCGCTGGTGGATGGCCTGCACGGCCGTACTGGAGAACCTCTTCTTCTCCGCTGTGCTGCTAGGCTGGGGCTCCCTACTGATTATGCTCAAGGACGAGGGCTTCTATTCCAGCAAGTGCCCAGGTACACCTGAGAACCGGCCAAGTGGGTTGGGGGAGGGCCGGCAGAGGGGGTTGGTGGAAACCAAAGGACAGGTGGCTTGGTGGACAGAAAGCAGGGATTTCCGGGCTGGGAGCTGGACAGCCTCACTTGTTGACCTCTTCACACTTCGTGGCCTTCTACCCACTCTCCCTCTTTTATCTGATTCAGTATCATTGAATGCCAGGTATCCTGCTGCATGTCCAGGTCTTGGGACTAATGGCAGAGTCCTAAGCGTCTTGACAGCCTCAGGTATCAGGTTCTGTGAGGCAGAAGTGTTGCACCTAGCTGGTTAGAGGTTTCTTAAGAGGGCCATTGTAAGGCTAAATAAGACAAAGGAGCACTCCCCAAAGTGGGATTCAAATGTAAAGGGCCAGCATTCTTCCCTTTTCAGGACATACGGTTAAACCAAATGTGGATGATCCATGCAATGGAATATTATTCGCCAATAAAAAGAAACTCATTTCAATTCAAGTTGGAGGGAAGGATAATAAGAGGGGGTGTGACTTGGCTTCCACCAACCCCTATACCAGCCCTTGGAGCCTCCTCCAGGCTTTCAAATCACCCATTGCAGCAAAGTTGCCTTCATCCAGGATGGGCTGTCTGTGTGGTGGTGGGGGGTGTCTCTGCTCTTTGTTTCAACCACCTTGGTCTCTTGTGAGTGGACCAGAACAGGCAGGTAGTGGGAATTCTTTTTTTTTTTGAGACAGTCTTACTTTGTTGTCCTGGGCTAGTGTGCCATGGGGCCAGCCTAGCTCACAGCACCCCCAAACTCCTGAGTGGAAGCGATCCTCCTGCCTCAGCCTCTGGAATAGCTGAGATGACAGTTTTCCACCACAATGCCCAGCTAGTTTTTTTACCTTTAGTAGAGACAGGGCCTCACTTAGCTCAGGCTGGTCTGGAACTCCTGAGCTAAAAAGATCCTCCCACCTTGCCTCCCAGACTGCTAGTATTATAGGCACGTGTGGAGCCTTTTGCACCTAGCTGAAGGAGTGAGAATTCTAACACTCCTTAGAAGCAATAAACATTTCTTGGGTAGAGTAGCTTCTGCCAAGGGGCTATCTGCAGCTGCCTCCAGGCAGGGAGTTGTCCTTCCTTGTGTCTGGGAGACTGATAAATATCTTCCTTTTCTGGGAAGCAGAGCACTGTGCCTACAGGCTCAGCCTCAGTAGCTGGGTAGACTTGGAGTTTTGTTCTCTTCCTTTTTCCTCACCCTCTGTGTTGTGGAGCAGGCTTGAAAGGAAGGCCAGCTTGCATCTGAATCCCAGCTTCCACCACTTTTACCAGCTGGTGACATGGGTGACCTCCTTTAAACATTGAACTTTAGTTGCCTGGTCGGTGGAATGGGGATAGTAATAATATCTATCCCCTGGGAGTGCAGTGATCAATGTTAGTGTTCTAGCTCCTCGACACCTTGCCTCACAGCACTTGCTGTCGTGGGAGAAAACCAATTCCTTGGGGATGGAGGCAGGGAGGCTTTTTTTTGAGACAGAGCCTCAAGCTATTGCCCTGGGTAGAGTGCTGTGGTGTCACAGCTCATAGCAACCTCCAACTCTTGGGCTCAAGTAATTCTCTTGCTTCAGCCTTCCAAGTAGCTGGGACTACAAGACCCTGCCACAACACCCTGCTATTTTTTTGTTTGTTTTGGTTGTAGTTGTCATTGTTTGGCAGGCCCAGGCTGGATTTGAACCTACCAGCTCTGGTGTATGTGGCTGGCACCTTAGCTGCTTGAGGTACAGGTGCCAAACCTAGGGAGGTCTTAATATCTACTCTGAGCAGCTGCTGATCCATCCTGGGGGCTCCCTTACCTCAGCCTTATCTATACTGACAGATGGCAACTTGCCCATGCCTCCTGGCACCATTATGAGTGTTGGTGGGGAGGAGGTAGAGTTGGCAGTCGGTCAGGAAAGGAAGGTGGGTCAGAGCAGGAGACCTGACATGAAATGATAGGTATTCCAGGGTGGCTGTGAGAACCAAATGGTGAGCTACTTGTGGGCCCACATGACATCTAAGTCCCCTCTGAGTTTACCCTGGAGACAACCTGCCTGCCCTTTGCCCACCCAATGGCTTTGATACCTGCCCCTGCCCCTGAGATGGCTTTTTCCTGCCTTCTCCAGCTGATGGTGGTGTTAATGTTTTTTAAACATACTTTATTGAAGATTAATTTACATCCTTTTTTTTTTTTTTTTTTTTTTTTTTTGACAGATGGTGAAAAAA
>CAUYTI010164938.1:0-26278 GCA_963575145.1 Galago senegalensis | reverse complement strand
CCCAGGAGTTGGAGGTTGCTGTGAGCTGTGATGCCATGGCACTCTACCCAGGGGGACATCTTGAGGTTCTGTCTCAAAAAAAAAAAAAAAAAAAAAAACACCCAGGCATTGGGGTGGGCCCGTGTATTCCCAGCTACGTGGGAGGCTGAGGCAAAAGAATTGCTTAAGCCCAAGAATTTGAGGTTGCTGTGCCACAGCACTCTACTGAGGGTGACATAGTGAGACTTTGTCTCAAAAAAAAAAAAAAAATCAGATAATGCTGGAGCTCCCAGCATAATGGTGAAGGCAGTGATGCCAATAGACATGACAACCCACTAAGACAGTGATTCACTAAGACAGTGATTTTCAACTGTTTTTATCTCACAGCACCCTTGAACCTATGGTTAAACTTCTGTGGCACAGTTAAATTATGTTGCTCAAAAAGAGAGTAAAAAGGTTCAGCACCTGTAGCTCAAGCAGCTAAGGCGCCAGCCACGTACACCAGAGCTGGTGGGTTCCAACCCAGCCTGGGCCTGCCAAACAACAATGACGACTACAACCAAAAAATAGCCCGGAGCTGTGGCGGGCACCTGTAGTCCCAGCTACTTGGGAGGCTGAGGTAAGAGAATGGCTTAAGCCCAGGAGCTGGAGGTTGCTGTGAGCTGTGATGCCACGGCACTCTACCGAGGGTGACAGCTTGAGGCTCTGTCTCAAAAAAATAAAAGAATATACTTACTATGCTTTGAACTTCTTTCAAAAATAATTTAATTAATGATCTTTAAAAATTTCTGTAGCACACCAGTTGAAAATCACTGCCCTGAGACCGCTAAGACAGCAGCAGGGAGGGAGGGGCCAGCCTTGGATAGCCTTTTCTCTGTTTGTCTGCTTCCCTCTGGCTTGGATACTCTCTTCCTGATCCATTCTTCCTTCCTCTTTTCCACCCCAGCTCAGGGAATCAGCCCCCTTAGCAATCAGGGTCCCCAAGGAGGAGCTCTGTTCATGCCTACAGAGGTTACCAGATGCGGAAGCTACTCCATGAGAGCCCACATGAAGTAAGGTGCTGGGGTTAGTCCCCAACAGCTAAGGACACTGGGAACAGGGTGTCCTGCTATGCCTGCCTGGGCTTTCGGATGGGAGGATCTATTATTTACCCGAGTGGTGTGGGCTGGAAGTCAATTTGTTTTACAGGAGCCCAGAGGGCTGCGGTCCCGGTTCCATCCATCAAAATAATAACTAAGCAATTAGTAAGTAATAGAATGGAATTGATTTTATAAAAGACAAGTAGTTATGTGGCCCATGGCGGGGACAATGGGATTCAGAGGCTGGAAAGGACACAGTGGACTGAGGGGGACTGAAACCCTAAGAGTTGGGAGGATGGGGAAGGGGATTGTGAGTAGACAGGGCAAGGGCCACAATAGCTTCTCCTGCCTCCTGCCCTGTGGGTGGCTTCTGGCTGACACCCTGCTCAAGTGTGATCCCCCCCAGCCTCACTGCCTTCCCTCATCCCTCACCCTTCATCCCTTCGTCCTTCCTCCCCTCCCCCATCTTGAAGGCATTGAAGGCCAGGCCAGGGATGGGTGCACTCAACTAAGTCCTTTCCACTTAGCTGTGATCCATGGCCCGCAGGATTATTGTCACTTGGGAGCCTGCAAGAAATGCAGACACTGCAAGCCCAGCCCAGACCGACTGCATCAGCACTGGCACTTCAGCCCATCCCAGGGACTGGTGTGCACAGGAGAGTTGGAGGGTGGTTCTCAGTCCTCACTGAGAATCAGAACCACAGGGCTGGGGCTTGGCCATCAGTATTATTTACAAGGCTCCCTGGGTTAAAAACAACTGACTAGACCTTGTTCTTACTCTGTAGAAAGGCAAGGCTACTGAACAGGGTCTACATCTAGCCAAGGACGGAATAGGCCATGGAACCCAGGGCCCCTTGTCCTGGCAGACTACTATGAGGGGTCAGCCACCTACTGTGTCCCATGGAAATGATAATGAGTAAGATGTTGTCCTGACCTTAAGTTGCCCCCTGCCTGAGGACAGAAACAAGGAAAGAGCTCAGAACAAAGCAGTATGGGAAGAGCCGTGGTCTGCAGGCAAACTCTGAGAGCACAGAAGCAGGCATGATGGACTCACCTGGGGAAGCAGGAAGGGAGGTATGGGGTGGGCGGATTCTGAGCCTCATCTTGAAGAACTGGGAATTTGGCAAGTGCAAGAAGGGAAGAATATTCTAGAAAGAAAGAACAGCATTGTAAAGGCCTAGATTCACATTTGAGCAGTCTGGTGGTGTGGGACTGGTAGAAGCTCAGCAGGGCTGCAGCCTGGTGCATTTGGAGCAGATAGTTCAATGAGAGACAAAGATGTGGACATCGTTGAGGGTGAAAGGGATTGGCCTGTAACACCAAAGAAGGCAACTCACAGGTCCAGGGACAAGACCACACTTGACTTTTAAGATCACTGGCAACAGAAGAGAGTGGCTGGGAGAAGGGATCATTTAAAATGTGGACAGGCCAGAATTGACCTAAGTGGGATTAGATGATGCCCTCTGGGCTTGTGAAGATTTAGGGGGCTGCTTACCCCTCCACTGAATGGCCCCATATTGCCGTATAATTGATATCTGGTGTGTTTCTGACTTGCTCTTGATGAGAGACTCTCTTTTCTTTTTTTTTTTTGAGACAGGAGCCTCAAGCTGTCTCCCTGGGTAGAGTGCCGTGGCATCTCAGCTCACAGCAACCTTCAACTCCTGGGCTCAAATGAGTCTCCTGCCTCTGCCTCCCAAATAGCTGAGACCACAGGCGCCCGCCACAACGCCCAGCTATTTTTTAGTTGCAGCCATCATTGTTGTTTGGCGGGCCTGGGCTGGATTTGAACCCACCACCTTGGGTGTACATGGCTGGCACCTTAGTCACTTGAGCCACAGGTGCTGAGCTGATGAGAGACTCTCTTAAGGCTATAAGAGTCTTTCTCTCTCTCTCTACATATATAAATATATATATGTGTATATATATGCATATATATACACACACATACACCTGTGTGTGCACGCGCATATGTGTGAGTGTGTGTGTCTTTTTTAAGTTTTGATCTGAAGCGGCAGACCAACATTCAGCTCCATTGAAAAGATCCAGCCTCAGGAAGCTGTTAGGATTATCTGGAAGGTCTTTGGCCCACCCCTGGGTTCCTGATACACTTATCTCCTTCAAAACTCAGTTCAAGGTAACTTTCTTGAGCCCAATCCCCCCCATCCCACATTCCCACCGCATCAGAGCACTCAGCACATCACAGGCTACATTTTGTGTTGTTATCTCCCTGGCTCAGTGTAAGCAATTTTTAGGTAGAAGTTATATCATCTAGCACACTGCTTGGCACCTAGTGGACACTCAGGAAAGTTTGATAAATGAATGACTCAGTAAAGCCAGTAGTTTTGGATAGTGTTGGGAATTATATCACCTCCCACAGAAAAATCCATTTCACTTCATTTTTGAGTCATACTTAAAGAGTCTGAACTATTCCCTTCATTTCAATTACATTAGCTAATTACTTCAGTGCTTAAGCTTTTTCTTGGACCTCTTCCATCAAAGATATAGTTGGTTTCCATAAATAATTTAGGTGCATGCTGCATATCCCATTTAGAAGATGGTGAGAGGCTCGCAATACTTCTAAGCAGGCTGGAACTGCTAAGAATGAAGGCATCTACCCCGAGGGGCTTCTTAGCATAACAGGTGCTGGGAAGGAAGGTCACCGCCCATGCTAGGCTATAGTTTCCAAAGATGGCGGTAGCAATAGCTCTTGTCCATGAGCTTTTCTGCAATATGACCTTGACACTCCTCCCATTGGGAGATGGCACGTCTGCCTGCCTGAGTGGACTTGAGATTGCTCAGATAGGAATGGCCCATTACACTGCAAGAGTAGCTGAGACACCTTCTAACTCTGCAAAACCAAGACTTCCCTCTTCCAGTGATCACCTAAGATAGGTGGCCTGCAGGCCTGGGCCCACAAGCTGATTTTGTGAGGACTACTTTTGCCTACCTGTGGTGCTAAGTATCGTGAAAAGCATGCATGGACCTTTTTTTGCTAATCAGCTTTCCTTAGTGTTTATTTAATGTGTGGCCCTAAACAACACTTCTTCCAATGGCAGCAGAGAAACAAAAAAGTAGGACACCCCCAACTAGTCCCTTACTCACTCAAGTACAAGAACATTTCTAAATCTGCCTCTCACTGGCTTCCATAATCTGATTTATTACACTTCTTTGATGGTATTTCCAATAATACCTTCTAGTCTCTCTCATAACCTACACACACTCAGACAACCTTCCCATCAAGTCAGGTTGACCTATAATCTCATTGTTCATCAACTCGCCATGCTTCATTCACCGTCTACCTTTACTCCAGCTGTGCCCATGGCCCATCTCTTTGTCTTTTTAGCTTTTCTCAAACATTATCTGTTGCATGGGTTAAGATTATGCAGGGCTAGTATTGCACTGTTTTTCGGTTTGTATGCATTGACATGGCTAAACTGGTCGCTAAAATATTAAAGTATCTCCAGACCCAGATAAATAAATAAATTAGTGATTGGTAAATATCTGTCACTCCAAGGCACCTCCTTCTCCAATCCCTTCCTTGTCAGTGTCCATGCCATGTTAAATATTTTCAATATCACCCCTGAGATTAGGCCCAGTTGCATACAATAGAAACAAGGGGACTTAAAAACGACTGAAGTTGACTTCTATCACAACCAAAAGAATTAAAGAGACAGGTAGTCTAGGGACATGATAGTGGCTCCGTAGTGTCATCAGAATCCCAGACTCCAGTCATGCTCCATCATCCTTAGTGCCTATTTTCATCTGCAAGGTCAATTCATACCATAAAATAGACACTGGAGCTTGAAGCTTTACATCAGGATTCTAGACCAGCAATAAAAGAAATAGGACAAAGGGGTTCTCTTCCCAGCTGAACCAGTTCCTTGCAAGCAGCCTTTCCAGAAGTCCCTCATAACGCCGTGCATCCATTTCATTGACCCCAACTTAGTCACATGGCCTTATCTAGAAGCAAAGGAGGCTGGGAAATGCAGTCTCAGCTTTGTTTTTTTTTTTGTCTTATAAAACTCAGCTTTGTTATTAAAGGAAAGGGGGAGAATTGATATTGGGGAGCACCCAGTGGTTACTGACTCTCTCTCTCTCTCTTTTTAATTTTTATTAGAGGTAGGGAACTTTATTATTTTATTTATTTACTTATTTATTTTATTTTTTTTGTAGCTTTTGGCCAGGGCGAGTTTAAACCCGCCACCTCTGGTATATGGGGCTGGCACCCTACTCCTTGAACCACAGGCACCGCCCTACTGACTCTCTTATCCTACATCCTACAAGGTTTAGTACCAGATTTCCTTGTGACATCAGTCCCTGAGGATTGATGTGAACTGTAATTATCCCCAATTTGCAAGTAAGGAAACTGAGGCTCGAATGGAGATTGAATACTTGTCTAAGGCCATAAAGCCAAGATTTGATTCATGAGCAAAGACAAAACACTGTCATCTAAAACACCCAGCACAGTGCTCAGCAGGGAGAAGGCACTAAAAACAAACAAATAAAAAACATTGTTGGTTTGATTGCTGGATGAGAAGATTAACTCAGAATTCAGGTAAAGACAGGAAGTAGCCAGGGACTTAGAAGAACTACCTGGGCCTTCACGAGGTACAGGAAACCACAACTCAGAAATGGGCAGAGGGCGCAGCTATGCCTCCAAATGTTGAGAGATTTGACGAGGCCACAGAATAAAGTACAGCTGACGCCCAGGTCTTCCCACTTCTGGGATCCCAATCTACGACCTGCTTCTACCTCCACTTTGGGGCCTCTGGCCAATGTTCAGAAGAGATTATTTACGCTCCAAGAATGACGCTGGGTGCCTTTGTCAGTAAGAAGAACTTCCAATTGATGCCTGGTCTGCTGTGTGCTTGGATTCCTTTAACATTTTATTGTTCCTTATCAAACAACTAAAGCGTTCGTGAAGACATCTTCCACAGTTCAAACCTATCCAGGCGCATTGCTGAGTGTCGCTGACAGTGACCAGCAGATTATTGTTATTATCATTATTAGTAGCGTTACTATTACTGTTAGCTTAATGGAAATAAGTTGTGCAAGTTACAGCTGTCTCTGAGAGTTGTTTTTGGCTTTTTTTTCAAGACAGCCCTACAGATTTTAGGGCCAGCTTTGGGTACTTCTTCCCTTGGGGAGAGGCTCTTGGAAAAGCAGGCTTAGCCTTCCCCTTTTGCTCTAAAAGAATATTTTATTGTTGGCTTGGCTCCCATAGCACAATGATTACGGCTCTGATTACAGTGCCAGCCACATGCACTGTGGCTGGCGAGTTTGAGCCCAGCCCAGGCCAGCTAAACAATGACAACTACAACAAGAAAATAGCTGGGTGTTTTGTCGGGCACCTGTAGTCTTAGCTACTTGGGAGGCTTAGGCAAGAGAATCGCTTAAGCCCAAAAGTTAGAGGTTGGTGTGAGCTGTGATGCTAGGACACTCTACCAAGGGCAACATAATTAGACTGTCTCAAAAAAAAAAAAAAGAAATATTTTATTGTTAAAAATTTCAAACATATACCAAAACTTTAGTTTGCATCATGTGAATTCACCATTTTGAAGGTCAACAGTGGTTGAATATCAGCATTTTTTTTTTTTGAGGTGGTGTCTTCCTATGTTGTTCAAGTTGGTCTCAAACTCCTGGACGCAGAGTCCTCCTCCTCAGCCTCCTGAGTAGCTGAGATTACAGGAGTGAATATCTGTAATTTTGTGTGACTCAAATTAATAGTGCAGCGTGGTCCAGCTGCAACAGTGATCAGCTCAGGTCAATCTTGTTACATTTAAACCTTTACATCTTCCTTCACTCCACAATGGATTATTTTATTTTTTTGAGACAGAGTCTCACTCTGTTCAAACTTCTGGGCTCAAGGAATCCTCCTCTCTCAGCCTCCTTGGTAGCTGGGAATACAGGTGCCACAATGCCAGTCTAATTTCTTTTTTTTTTTTTTCACATTTTTAGTGGAGATGGCTTGCTCTGGCTTTTCTCAAACCCATAAGCTCAAGCAGCCCACCCACCTCAGTCTCCCAGAGTGCTAGGATTATAGGCGTAAGCCACTACACCCAGCCTCATTAAATAATTAAATATTAAATAATCCCATAAAATAATGGATTATTTTAAAGCATAGCCCAGACATCTTATTATTTCATCAATAAATATTTCAGTGTAAATCACTCAACAATAAGGACTCTTTTCAAGCATAATCACAATACTATTTTCTGCATCACTCAAAAATTTACAGTAATTCTGGGTGGCACCTGTGGCTCAAAGAAGTAAAGTGCTGGCCCCATATGCCAGAGGTGGCAGGTTCAAACCCAGCCCCAGCCAAAAACTGCAAAATAATAATAATAAATAAAATTTACAGTAATTCCTTGATATTATTAAGTATCTGGTCAATGCTCAAATTTCTCCAATTGTCACATGAAATGCTTTAGTTTTTATTGTCATTGTTATTTTTTAGTTTGTTATTAAGAATCAGGATACATGGCTTGGCACCTGTGGCTCAAGTGGCTAAGGCGCCAGCCACATACATCTAAGGTGGAGGGTTTGAATCCAGCCCGAGCCCGCCAAACAACAATGATGGCTACAACCAAAAAATAGCCAGGCGTTGTGGCGGGCGCCTGTAGGCCCAGCTACTTGGGAGGCTGAAGCAGGAGACTTGCTTGAGCCCAGGAGCTGGAGGTTGTTGTGAGCTGTGATGTCACAGTACTCTACCCAGGAGGACAGCTTGAGGCTCTGTCTCAAAAAAAAAAAAAAAGAATCAGGATACAAAAAAAAATCTATATGTGTTAATTGGCTGATACGTCTCTTAAGCTTCTATTAATGTATAAATTCTCCTTATGTTTTATTTTTTTTCCTTTTATTCTTTTCTCCTTGACATCTTTTGCTGATAAAACCTGTAGTGTTTTTTCCTACAGACAAAATCCGGCCACTTCCCTGTGGTGCAGTTTAAACACGGCAATGTACCCCCCCAATCCTCTGTAATTCCCATAGCTAGGAATTACCTCCAGAGGCATGATCTGATTCAGGTTGGACGTTTTTGGCAGGTGTTGCTGTGGTCTTCCATGGGAAGGAGCACGATGTCCAGCCATCTATCCTTTCATGATGGTAGCTGTCACCGATGATCACTGCCTAGATTTCTTGTACTTTAAATGTTTATAAATTGGCCTTGGGGACAGGCAGGTGGCATATGTAGTTAAGGGGCTCCCCTTTCCCTCCTCCCCTTTCCCTCCTCCCCCTCTCCTACGTTGTTGGAGAGGCTTGACCTACTCTGTGATGGGGCTAGATGCTACACACCCTGCCTACCTCTCTCCCTTTCTCCCCACCCCCACTTCCCTGTGGGAAGGCTCACCATTAAGGGAAGGCTGGAAAATTAAAAAAGGAGCCTCGAGTCTGGGCCTAGCCTTGCGGATGCCAGCCTCAGAGGTTGCTAGGATACACAGCTCCCAGAGCCTCTGCAGAGCTGCATCCTTCTGGAGTGGCTCTCAGACACCGATGGGCTGGGTGTGCAGTTGGGAGGGGAGGGGAAGAGGGGCACACCACAGACAAGCCTGCCAAGCAGCAGGAGATCCGGGCCCCTTCTGGAGCTCCATGGAGCTGAGAAAACATCCCCACAAGCATCTCTACACAGGGATCAATTTGGACCACCTACAGTGAAGGCCAGCCTATGAATTTAAAAAACCCTCTAGTCCTATCCTACTGTACTTCTGTTCTTCTGCAATATCCTCCTCTATACAGTGTATAATTCAGAAAATATTCAGAAAACCTGAGTGAGCAAATGCCAGCCTTTTCCCCAGCCCCTATCTGCCTGGGAAACTTCAGGTCCACCTTAAGAGTCAGCAAATGGCTGTGTCCTCATCCTCAAAGCCGCCTTCAGGATTCCCTCCCTGAACTCCCAGAAGCCCCATGCCGACCTCCTGCTGAGAGTGTATCTCAGCAGCACTGCAGTCATCTGTTCTAGTGCCTATTTCCCCCACGGTGTCTCCTTCTCCTCTGTACCCTTAGCACTTAGCACAGTGCCTTGCATAGGTCAGTTTGACTGCATGAGTAGAAGTGCTCTCTTGCATGGCTCTGGAGACATGGAGCTCATTATCATAACACAGCTCATTCTGGGCAACTTCAGTACTCTTCCTCTAACACAGCTAAAAACTGCCTACCAGAAACGTGTGCCCAGGAACCTGGGTGGGGCTGCCAGGGCTACACTGAACGAGCCTGGCTGCCTCTTCCACCAGACCGCCCTTTCAGAATTGAATCTTTCTCCATTGCCCTCTGCAGCCCCCACCAACAAGCAGTAGGGAAATGGGTCAGACATTCATGTTCCAAGTCACCATGCCGGGTGCCCTGGAAACCTCCCCAGGGTTAGAGGTGCTGGTTCTACTAAGCACTCACATGCCTGCACCTTCTCCCTGGTCCTACTGGGACAGCACCCTAGGGCCTCAAACTGTAGGGCATAGGTCTTGATGCCAGAGAACTCAGGTAGAGGGTATAGGTTAGACCCTGCAGGTTTCCTTAGGTGAGAGTGTCCCTCCAACCCTTTCCCGGCGCAGGTTAGGGGATCCCGAGGCCTAAGGAGGAGGCCTAGGTTTCTCAGGATCACCCAGAGAAGCTGTGCAGAGGTCAACCCAGAGCTCAGAGACAAGCAGGCAAGGAGGAGGAGGCAGCAGCGATGCGTGAGCGTCAGAGACCACAGTCGACCTGACGTGAGCCAGCTCACTCTCATTTACGTGCCACCATCCCTGGGGTAGCAGAAGAACTAAAATCCTTTCTGACATCTCAGGACCAAACTTGTCAAATTCCAGAAACAGCTTTTCCCCATCAGTGCTCAGGCTCTCTGAAGACATCCTCAGAGTAGGCTGGCGCTCACATGTCGGCTCTGGAAGGCCCCTCTGAAGGAGGAGCCCGTCAGGCCCATGAGTCAAAGCCAGGCACAGTGGTGAGGCTTGGTGGCCTCCTTACTCCCATGGCATCGAGTGAGGGACTCTGGAGCCAGCCCACCTGGTGCAAATACCAGCTGTCCCCTCACTGTTCTGTGGCCTTGGCAATCACTCATCCTGGCCCAGCCTCAATGTCAATGTGTATTTCCAAATAATTAGGGCTGAGTGGGGAGCTAATGTTTATGATATGAATAAAATAAAGAATAAGGCTTATCACAGTGTCTGCCCTTTAGTAAACATCAGTTAACACTAACCATTATTACACATATCCACTTCCCCCAGGGCCCACTGTCCCGTGGGCAGGACATTCCTGTGGGTGCATGTAAGGTGGACATGGCGTGGACCTGGGGTGGATTTGAGTAGCCAGGCCTGGACCTGGGGTGGATTTGAGTAGAAAAGCTGGCATTTGCTCACTCGGGTATATTTTCTGAATATATTTTCAGAAGGAAATTGTGGGTACTGAGGCCTGAGGAGAGCTCTGATTCATACTCCCTCAATGTCAGGGAGTATGAAGTACCTGGAACCCTCTCCTCTTGCAAGTGAAGCAGCTGATGCCTGAAGACACCATACCTTACCCCTAATTAGGGGCAGAACCTGGGCCAGGAGGACTCTGCCCTAAATAGGCCTTCTCCACCTGGGCTGGGGAGGCCTCTGGTAGGCGCAGAGAGGCCAATTGTCAAATCTGGGAGGAGGGGCCTGAGAGAGAATGGGCTCCCAACCAATGAGAGCCCACAGAGATGATGTAATGCTCTGTCTCCGCTCTCGCTAGCTGCAGATCTTGCTACTCCAGACCCTACTCTGGGGCTGCGGCTTTAGCTGCAGGAAGGTTTTTGGCAGAGGGGGTGGTTATCAGGAAAGGGGGTTGTGAGGGAAATTGGGGGTACTGAGGCCTGAGGGGAGCCCTGATACATCCCCGAGCAGACTATGGGGACTGCCAGCTGCCCTTACTGAACTCAAAGCTCCTCAAGGAGCCCTAGGGAGCAGGTTCCAAACACCCCATCACCTCCTGGGGTGCTGCAAATCCTGGGAGACTCAGGAGGAGACGGAGGCACCAGCCTACCCCACCTGGGAGACAGCCTGGTACCCTGGAGGGAGAAAGGTGGGGCCTGGGGGTCAGCAGAAGTAAAGCCTGCATTTGATACCTGCTACCTGCTCTAGGCCAGAGCTGCCCAGGACATGGGTCTGCCTGGAAACCACTTCTTTCTAAACACCTTAGTTCCAGTAGCCTGGATGGGAGGGGCAAATGTGGAGTCTGGGATGGAGACCAAAGCAGCTTTTACTTCTGAACAATTCCAGACCACATATAGCACTCTAAGGCTCCAGCCCCACCCTTGAGGTAGTCAGTCCATCTCTTATCCAGATGAAAAAACAGGCGCTGCACAGCAGGAGTGACCAGTGGAGGCACAGGGGTTAAGAGTGAGGAGTGAGGAGCTTGAAGCCACGGGGCAAGGTGGCACCAGTATGCACAGCTGAGGTGCAGGTTTTAGAAGTTTCTGGAAGTTCTTGCTCAAAATCAAGAAAACACTGTGTTGTTGTTGTTCTTGAGACAGAGTCTCAAGCTGTCGCCCTGGGTAGAGTGCCATGACGTCACAGCTCGCAGCAACCTCCAGCTCTCTCACTTAAGTGATTCTCTTGCCTTAGCCTCTCAAGTAGCTGGGACTACAGGTGTCCACCACAACACTCTGCTATTTTTAAGTTGTAGTTGTCATTGTTTTTTGGCAGGCCAGGCTGGATTCGAACCCACCAGCTTCAGGTGTATGTGGCTGACACCTTAGCTGCTTGAGCTACAGGTGCCAAGACAAAACACTGTCTTTAGAGAGGAACTTCCACAGGATCCACCAGGAATGTAGAAGCAGCCTCTCCATAGGCGTGGCCACTGACAAATAGGAAAAAAACAGGCTGAGAAAACATCCACCAGGCAGTCTGTTAGTGAGCCTGGCAGACATCCAGCCAGCAGTCTAGGGGCCCCTCGGCCAGGTAACCAGACGCTCTTGTAATCCATCATCGCCAGCAGGACAGGTCAGCTGGCCATGGAGCCCTGGAGGGTTCTTCAGGGTCTCCGTCAGTACCCCCTTCGAATGCTAACCCACCCCCAAGCATGCCCACACTTTCCATCCTCTGAGCATTTGCCTGTCCCTTCCCTCTGCCTTACTGAGCTGTGTCAGTCGTAAGCTGCATAACAAAACACCAGGACCGGTGGCCTGAGAGCGAGCATTTTCTTCATGTGTCTGCCTCTGCAGCCAGCTGGCAGATTAGGGGTGGGCTGGGTTCTCTCACATGTCTGGGGCCTCAGCTGAGACAAGTGGGCTTGTTTGGCTGAGTTCAGGTGGTCTCTCAGCCTCTAAGAGGCGAGTCCAGGCTTATTTACACTGGGGTGGCAGTTGCAGTGTGTGGGGCATCTTATGGCTGAGGCTCAGGACTGGTACATCCTCGCTTCTGTGCCTTCTCCCTGCTAAAGCAAGTACCAAGGCAATTCAACACTCAGGAGGTGGAAAGGAGCTGCAAAGCCTCATTGAGGCTCTTCACCAAGTCCATCATTGCAAAATGCAATGTTCAGCAAATACCCTCTCTGCCCCTCTTCCTTCCACCTACTGGAATCCTGGTTTTCAAGGCCCATCTCAGGTCTAGCTCTTCGTGAAGTTTTACTTGAATGTCTCCCTCTCCATCCAATCCAGACTAAATGAATAATGGCAGGATATTATCTGGGGCACTGGGTCCCCAGAGGAGGGTATGTAGGAGAGGAATAGGATACAACTGGCCCTGTGGGTTCTGGCTAGGGAAGTCTGCAGCTGGGACAGCAACAAAGAGACATCAGGGCCCACCCATGCCTTGGACTGGGGTGAACCCTCTCTGAGGATAAGGAGCAAGTTCTGAAATCTGACACCCACATGATATGCTGCAGGGAAAAGCAAGGGACTTCCACTCATCCTCCTGTCACCGAAGAGTATCCACTGAGGGCCTGCTGATCATACCTGGCTGTGTGCCAGGCACCTCTACACATCATCTTACAGGAACCTCCTGATACAGGCAGTGCCTGTGGCTCAAAGGAGTAGGGCGTCAGCCCCATATGCTGGAGGTGGTGGGTTCAAACCCAGCCCCGGCAAAAAAATAAAAAACAAACCTCCTGATA
Source organism: Galago senegalensis (assembly GCA_963575145.1). Lineage (NCBI taxonomy): Eukaryota > Metazoa > Chordata > Mammalia > Primates > Galagidae > Galago > Galago senegalensis. The sequence goes on along the minus strand of CAUYTI010164938.1, from coordinate 13,160 downwards.
CTTACCAAGTGATTTTTGGCTTTCATCTCCATTTTACAGAAGAGGAAACTGAGACTCAGAGTATTTGAGTGACTGACCAAAAGTAGGGGAGTAAGGGAGTCAGGATACAGGCTCGAACCCCTGGTAGTATCTAAAATCAAAACCAGAAGTTCCTCTTCTAGTTGCCACTGCCTCTCTAGGCATCAGCCCTACTAATGACAATTGCAGGACCCGGGGAATCCGGCATTGTTCTAAATACTTTGCCATTAACCCGACCAGGTAATAAAAGCATTTTGCTTTAATTCACTTCTTCCTCACACTAACCCTTTGAGGTAGGTATAATCTTTACTCCCATTTTACCAGTGAAGCACAGAGAGGAAGTGACTTGTCTAAGGTCAGCTTCTAGAAAATGGCGGGGGGGGGGGTGGGCTTTGCATCCTCAGCACTGAGCCACACTGCCCCATACTCACTGTTCTTGTAGTCGGGATCCCATAGGCTCCGGGTCTGAGGGGACAAACACATGCCGGGTAAAGGGAAAGCAAGACAAAGAACTGAAATAGGAGAAATAGGAGGGGAAACTGGAGCCCCAAAGCAGTGGGCGGCAGAGCATGGTCTCGGCCAGGCTGAGTCCCTCCTTTCTGAGTCACAGTGCCAACCAGAAGCCCTGGCCAAGCGCGGCACTGGCGTGGTTCTGGGAGGAGAGCACGGAGGCAGCACATATGGCAGTGCTGCCTGAGACCACCCTCTGGGGAAGGCCCTGATGGCCTGGCCCCGCATTTCTGCGGAAGTTCCAGCTGGAGACAAGTAAGGGGTGGGGAGGGGAGCAGAGAGAAGAGGGAACCGCAGACTGGGCAGACTGGAAGGAGAGGCGGGCACTCAGGAATCCCTGTTAGCCAGGCCATATGTTCTAATGTGGACAAATACGTGTGAGCAAGCACCAAGCCTAGGCGAGCCCAGCCACAGAGCATCCAGGAGAAGGCTCACCCCGCAACATCGTCTGGGTCTGCATCATGCTACAGTAAAGAGGGTGCTGTGGTGCATTGCAGCTGAGGCCAGCATCTGCTGTCAGCCACCCTCTCTTCTAGCTGCCTTGGGAGGCGGGGACTATGGAGGCTTAGAGAAATTCACTGATTTGCTAAAAGTCACACCAGTGCCAGGTAGGGCCGAGGGGAATAGCAGGATTCGAACCCAGGCCTGCCTGATTCCAAAGTGGATCCTTAGCTGATGCTCCAGCCCCCTGGTCAGTTTATAGAGGTAGAGGGAGTGCCCCTCTGACTTCAGTGATGGTGTCTGGGTTGGCTGACAGACCACCCAGCCTGCCAGGGGAGGGGTACAAAATAACCGGGGCCCTGAGTGGGTAGAAAAGGCCTGGAATGGTGCTGTCAGATAAGCTCCCAGAAGGCATAAAAAGATATTGCCGGGTTTAAACATAAGGATCGTGACCTCTACTTATGGAGCTTTCCTCTGTGCCAGGCACCAGCTAAGTGCCACACATCTGTGAGCTGTCACTTGATCCTCACAACAAGACCACAGAGCAGGTGCCGTCATTACCATAATCCCCGTGTTATGGAGGAGGGCACTGAAGCAAAGAGAGGCGAAGGTTAAATGCAACCTGGTATCCTGGATTAGATCCCGGAGTAGAGGAAGGACATTGGCAGAAAGACCAGAGGGCGTCTGGATAAAGTCCAGAGTTGGTAGTGATGTACCAAATGATTATTTATTGGTTTTAAGGAACGTACTAGGTAATGTAAGAGCTTCACTTTAAGGGATGCTGGGCCAAGGGTCTACAGGAATGGTTGCTGCAACTCTTTTGTACGCCTAAAATTCTCTGAAAAAAAGTTAAAAAATAAAAGAGGTCGAGAGACTTGCCTGAGGTCACGCAGCTGCTGGGTGCTGCATGAGGATTCGGTCCCAGGCCGTCTGGCTGCAGAGTCCAAGCTATGACCACCAGACTGTGCCAGCTCAGAGGGCCACTCTGTCATCTGCCCCTCCCCGGCATGCTTTGGCCCAGGGCAGCAAGTGCTCAGGGACATCGTATCAGAGTGGGGACAAGCCTAGGCTCAGATCTAGGTGGGAATTACCAGCCAGGGCCCTGAGGCAGTGTTCAGAGGAAGCCCACACACCTGGATCTCTGTTCAGTCCCCACCCTGCCCTACCCTGGTCCTAGGACCTCAGATGAACAAATTCTCCTCCCAGACTTCTTCTGCATTTATCCAAGTCCTGCCCAGCTTCTGATGCCCACTCCCTCGTGCTACTCCTCCTGGGCATCTTCATGAATAGAACAAACGGGGTTCCAGGCTGGCTATCTCCCCCACCCCAGCCAGCTGTGATCTTTGATGTCCTTGACATTGTTCACAAAGATAAGCCACCACCACCAGCCCTGCCAGCTCTGCAGGCCCCTTCTCAGTGCTGAGAACTCCAGCACTTCTCTTTGTTCTCTGATCTAGGGATGGTGGCTGCTTCCTGCAGTCTCTACCTGTGTTACCTGAGGGTGTCTTTTCACCTCTTTAGTTTCCCAACTCAGAAGGAATGGCCATGACGAGGCTTGGATCAGGCAGGCATTCAGTTGTGGGTTATCATTTTGTCACCTCCAATTGCATTTTCCTTGCTATTTTTCTGGCCTCCCCTAATAGTTTACTCATTCCTACCACCCAGCCTCAAAACCTAATGCTACCTATTTGTTATATGGCAGCACCTTACTTTTGAGCACCAGTTTATGTAATTCGTTAGCTCTTGTTACATAATAAAATATCCCTAATCTCAGTGGCTCAAAATATGTCTCACGTGTCTGTCGGTCAACAGGGAGGCAGAGGTTGGCTGATCCTGGCTGTGCATGACTAGTTCTGCTGGTTTTTGCTGGGTATGACCTAGAAGTTTGGCTGCCCTAGTCTACACTCAGTTGGGGCTAGCCCTGCACCATGTGTCCCTCAGTTCCTCCTGGGACCAGTGGGCCAGCCAGGGTCTGGTCATGTGAAGGCAATGGTAGTGGCACAAGAGAACAATTACAACCCTATAAGAACATTACAAGTCTGACTGAGCTCTGCTGTGACCCCACTGACCAAAACACACGCTGAGTTCAAAACACCCAGTCAAAGAGGTAGGGAAGAAACTTTCACTGCAAAGTTATATGACAAAGGGCACCTACATGGGCGGTGGGGGGCAGGGTGAGGTGACACCTGGAGCCATGGTCAAGGGCAAACACAGCACTTCCAATGCTTTGCACCCACTTTTTCTCTTCTTAGCACATTGTCCTTCTGATTGTGAGACTGGGTAGTATCCTCGTTTTTCTGATGAGGAATCTGAGGCTCAGAGAAGTGAGGTCACTTCCTCAAGATTCCAACAGCTAATGAGTGGCAGAGGCCACATTGGAATTGCAGCCCACTTGGTGCATATTTCATACCTCTTAGAGAATATAAACTAAAGGGCAAATCATTTCTCTGAGGGTTGTACCTACAGAATTGTAGAACCTAATCAGGGCTAACAAGCAGGGAAAAAAAAGCCACTTATTGGGAGAAAACCAGATAGCTCACAGAGGTCAAAGAAAAGCTGAAGAAACAGCTAGAGAAAATAGCAGTTTCAGAGCACTCAGCCAGAAATGGGCTTTTAAGGGGCACCACTGAGAGGAGGACTCGAGGCCCCTTCCACATTTAGCTTGAGTGACATGTGCCCAGACAGTCTGATTGGCCCAGCCTGAGCATTGAACCTGCCCATTGCCCAGCGATTGACTGGCCCACCCAGACCCCAGTGGATGGGGGAGGGTTTGTTTTTCTTCAAAGAAATGCTGAGTGACATTTTTAGGCAGAAAGGAGAAGGGAGGAGGCAACTTGGCTCAGGGCAAAGTTCCTTTCTTTCCAGGAGACAGAACCACAGTGATTGATGAGGGCATGGGCTTGGGAGCACGGCTGTCCTGGTTTGCAATTCCGGCTTTTCCACTACTGGTTGCATGTAACTAAAGGAGGCTGGGTCGTTAGCCTTTCTATGCCTCAGTTTTCTCATCTGTAAAATGCTATCACAAAATAATAAATCAGCCTCAATGGTTTATGATGAAGTACAATGAACTCACCTGTGCGATGAGCATTGTCATGCATATGTAATGCGCATTCTGTTTGTGTCAGTGTCAGGGGACCTGGGGGAGCAGAGAGCTCAGGAGAAATCCACTCCCTGGAGAGAGAGCACAGGTGCGGGGAGTGTGGGGTGGGGGTGGGGCCGGTGACTTGCTGAGCCCCTCCGGGCCTAGAGAGGCACAGATTGCTTGCTGCCCAGCCAGGCAGCTCCCGGGCGCTCTGTTTCTAGCTGGAGGAGTTCTAAGAACTCAGGGAATGCACCAGCTGTTGAGTCACCAACACAGAAGGTTGCCTGAGAGAATGGGACAAGCTCCTTCTCACATTTCTGGGTCTCATGTTTGTGGTTTTGCAGTCGGGGCCTTCTGGGTACCACAACTCCATGACCAGAGTTCACGGCTTCCTAAGCCAGGACCAACTGAGCAGGCAGTGTGGACAAGGGGACTGAGCACAAGACTTGGTGTTCAGAGGTTCAGTTTGAACGGTGGTGCCACCAGCACATGAGCTACGTGAACTTGGGCCAGCTCCTCCAAGCCTTGGTTTTATCACCTGTCCAGGGAGGGGAGGGCAAGACGGCTCCAAGTGCCACTGTGACTCTGTGATTCTGCCACTCAGAGCTGAATCCCAGAGTCCATGCCAACTTTTCCCGTCTCTGACCTCAGGGCCTCATTTTTTCCAACAATGACCAGGTGGCTCTTATGTGCTGCCCTCTGCGGCTTATCTTTGTTTTTCTGCTCAGGCGGGTACCAGGGTTAAGTCAGGCCAGCGAAAACGTTGACTATACAACTCTGGTTGGGGGGACCCCACATTATGACAACCCAATGGGGAAGGGAAGAGAGAGGCCTCTCTTAATCCTCTCACCCACCCTGCAGCACTCCTGACCGTGAGTCCAAGGTGGGCGAGTGCAGACCATGAGTGGGGTGGTCAGAGGGGTTGGCAGCTCCCCTCTGTGTTCAGGGCCAAGGTGCCGCAGAGAGTGTCAAGGGACCCCTTGCTTACAAGCGCTCTCCATAGGCCACCAGGCAGGATGTGCCCCAGCCCGGCTGTTCTCTCATAATCTCATGATCTCAAGGAAGGAAATCAGGTTAGCCTGACAGGCTCGTCTTTTACAAAGCCGCTTGTTTTTCATAAGGTTTGTTCTGTTGCCCCGGACTGCAACAGAGTCTGTGGAGAAGGCCATCAGTCACTCCAAGGGCAGAACGGGAGAAGCCCAAAGTTCTCACTCAGCCCCACACCCTCATTTTATAACCACTTTTTAAAAATTAATTCAGGCAATGAGGGTTTTAAATCCTGGCTCCACCACTGGTTGGCTTCAAGTGTATTATTTAACCTCACTGTGCCCCAGTTTCCCCATCCCTCAAAGGGAACGGGAGTGTGTCTTATAAGGGAACATTACTGTTGCCTTTGACATAAAGTAATGATGCCAATAAAATGAGTTGGGTGGTTGTGAGTCTCAGATGAATTAATGCAGGGCATGTTGACAGCAACATAACAACACAGTGCCTGCTGCGTGGGGCGGGCTCCCTGACTCCCAGTCAAATGCTGGTCTAGGGGGCCTGCGGGGTTCAGGGGCTGTGCCAAGCCAGTGTCCTCTCACCTTGCCCCTCCCCAACACTTGGAGTGCAGTGTTTGCAATCATTGTGCAGTGATTTCCAAGCTGCCATTCCCACACCCCAGGCTCTACCCACCCAATTTATTCAGATACTCATTTCCCTTCTCCAGCCAAGAATCCCTCCCTCCCCAACCTCTCATCCCAGTGAAAACTTGACCTGTCTCTGCACACAAGATGTACCTGGCCGGCCAGGGGATCCCCTTAAGAGGAAATCACTTTATGCCACCCTGTTTGTTTAAGAACATTTCTAAGGTGTTTTTCCAGACTTGAGAGGTCTCTGGCATGAAGTCGATGTGCCAGGTAAAGGCAGGAGTAACAGGAAAGAACAACTCTCCAGGCAGGAGCTGGGGAAGCTGTCCCGTGGGCATCTCGCTGCTGGGCTGCTCCCCTGTCATCCTCCTGAGCAAGAACAAAGGAGGAGAAAATCTAAAGCCTAAGAAGAAATTCAGAAAATCAATGTTTCCATCAGCTTAGTTTGCAAACTGCTGAACTGGGGGGGTGAGGGTGTCCCTCCTGTATGTAAACTGGGGTCTATTCTGTCCTAACTTATATATTAAGAAATGAAGCCGGGGAATTAAAAATGATGCTCTATGTTCAGGAAAGGATGAATGAAACGATGTGTTGCTTTAGGCTGTCTCGTATCCACCGTCTTTCTATTTTTTTATTTTTTTGAAGCAGTCTCATGCTATTGCCTTGGCTAGGGTACTGTGGCATCACAGCTCACAGAAACCTCAAATTTCTGAGCTCAAGTGATCCTCCTGCCTCAGCCTCCCAAGTAGCTGGGACTACAGGTGGGTGCCACCACATCAGGCCAGTTTTTCTATTTTTAGTAGAGATGGGATTTTACTCTTGCTCAGGCTTGTCTCAAACTCCTGAACTCAAGCAATTCTACCCACCTTGGACTCCCAGAGTGCTGGGATTATAGGTGTGAGCCACCTTGCCTGGCCATCCCCTTTCTTTTTTTTTTTTTTTTTTGAGACAGAGCCTCAAGCTGTCCCCCTGGGTAGAATACCATGACATCACAGCTCACAGCAACCTCCAACTCCTGGGCTCAAGCAAGTCTCCTGCCTCAGCCTCCCAAGTAGCTGGGACCACAGGCACCCGCCACAACACCTGGCTTTTTTTGGTTGCAGCCATCATTGTTGTTTGGTGAGCCAGGGGTAGATTTGAACCCGCCACCTTAGGTGTATGTGGCTGGTGCCTTAGCCACGTGAGCCACAGGTGCCGAGCCCCATCCCCTTTCTAATAACATTTCCTTTGGGGAATCATCTCTCCCCCTGTTTAAAGTTCCAGTGATGATTCCAGGCCCAGGACCCACTCCCCCAACACACACACAAGAGGCTACTTGTGCGGGGCTGGGGACCTCAGGTCAACCATATAAACTATCTCTCCTATTCCCAGGCTGCCTAGTCTGCCATATTGCTGGAAACAAAAGTCACCACCAGCAACTGGCCATTCAGGTAGTGGAGAGAGCAGGAGGTATGACTTCATGGCCAACTTTGCTGCGACTGGTTGTGTGACCTTGTTGCATTGTGTAATTTCTCTGGGCTCCATTTTTTCATCTGGAAAACCATCCAATTGTTACAACCATGATTTTGAGTTTAAAAAGCTGGACACAGGGCAGCACCAGTGGCTCAAAAGGGTAGGGCGCTGATCCCATATGCTGGAGGTGGCGAGTTCAAACCCAGCCCCAGCCAAAAACAGCAAAAAAAAAATAATAATAATAATAACAAAATAAAAATAAATTTAAAAAAAAGCTGGACACAAATGGCATGTAGTATATGAGTCTATTTACACACATTTCTGAAAGAGGTAAGACTAAACTTTATTATTTAGGGATACATACAGGTGGCAAAAACTTTTTTTTAAAAAAAAGAGAAATGATCTTGATAAAAGCAAAGCATTGAGTACCTACAGGAGACAGGAGCCAATGGGAATGGCATTATTCCATCATTCAGTTTTGGCCCGGGTTGTTGGTTACACAGGGGTTTGCTTGTTATTCGTGACACTTTACATTTGTTTGTCCTTTTCTGTATGTCTGCTATGATGATGATGAAGAAGAGGAACTGGACAATGGATTTAAAGAGTCTTGCAAACACAACAGAGCTCAAATATAACCTCTTCCCCCTGCCTGTCCTTTTTCTCTAGGGTCATAACCTAGAATATTCAAACCAGAAGGGACCATGCTGGTCTCATTTCACAGAGGAGTAAACTGATATCCAAGAAAGCAAAGAAATTATTTCCTCTTCTTTCTCTCTTCCTACCCTCACAAGGCTTCTAGTCTTGAGATGTGTGTTCTCCTGGGCTGAGATGCTCCCATTTTGCCTTGAGCTGCTAGCATGTATGTGTGTGTGTGTGTGTGTGTGTGTGTGTGTGTGTATGAATTCAGCCGCTTCAGACTAAGAGCCCATGGAACATTTTTTCTCTTTGCTCCAACCTGTTCAATGCCCTCCATCTCAGACTGGAAAAAAACATTTGCAATTTCCTCCCACCCACGACTCCCTTCAGATGTGCTCAGCCTTGGGAGTAGTCGAGGGCTTAATTATTTTGTAAAGAATGTGCACACACCCTCCTGAGCTCACTTCACCCCTCTGAGCATCCTTCTGCAAACCTCTCCAAAGGCATAAAAACTGGGCAGGGGAGAGGGCTGGGCTGCCACAGGTGCATCTAAAATTCAGCTCAGACTTTACAAGCTTGCAAGAGGCTTCCTTGTCTCCTTGTCACCTCAGCAGATGTGGCCTTATTTCCCTTTGAATAAATTGCCTTCAGCTTGGAGCAGCCAGGAACTTTACAAGCAGTCCTGTTCCCAAGCCCAGTAATTTGCCAGAAATTAGCAGTGACTAAGATACACCAGCCTCCCTTTGTTCTAGGCGGTGGGGACCAGTTTGTCCCCGATTTAATTTTCAGCATTGGTCACAGAGCTGTGGACACTCAGCCATCCAGAGGCCCCAGGGCTGGAGTAGGGGGGCTGTCCTCCCCTGACATTCACCCTTGTCCCCCCTCACCACAGCCAGGCTGATAACGCAGGAACTTTCCGTGACATTTCCCCTTCTTCGTTTCTTTCCCACTTCCCTCTCACTTGTCTTCCAGAGCAGACTGAAGACCGTTTCTCACTGTTTTGTTAAGAACTGAATGTTTTTTGAAAGACTAGTGAGATCCTCCAAATTTCTGGCCTCTAAGAGACAGAGGGAAAGGCCACTTGAGTTTGTAGACCAGTAACTATCCACCAGCAGGCCACAGCAACAGGGCGGCCACCCCGGTGAAATGGATTCCAGCCCATGAAGGCCCAGCTCCTTGGGCGGCTGAGACACAAAGATTGCTTTAGCTTAGGAGTTTGAGGTTGCTATGAGCTAGGCTGATGCCACAGCACTCTAGCTTGGGCCACAGAGTGAGTCTCTGTCTCGAAAAAAACAAAAAAATAAAAAATCATTTCAATGGCGATGCCGATAGCTCAGTGAGTAAGGCACTGGCCACATATATCGAGGCTAGCCGGTTCGAACCCAGCTAAACAACAATGACAACAGCAACAAGAAAATAGCCAGGTGTTGTGGCAGGTACCTGTAGTCCCAGCTACATGGGAGGCTGAGGCAAGAGAATCACTTAAGCCCAAGAGTTGGAGGTTGCTGTGAGCTGTGACGCCACGCACTCTACTGAGGGTGACAAAGTAAGACTCTGTCTCAAAAAAAAAAAAAATCATTTCAAGATAGCACCAAAAGAGGGCGGCACCTGTGGAGTAGGGCACTCTGGCCCCATATGCCAGAGGTAGTGGTTTCAAACCCAGCCCTGGTCAAAAACTGCAAAAAAAAAAAAAAAAAAGAATATTAAAACAAATGCAGTTCCCTTCTGAGTGTGACTGTCTAGGTTGTGCACCCACAAAACCAACCCCACGAAGAGATATTTACTCATTCAATAAATAGTGGAGCCCAACTTTATGGCCGGTACAAGTCACATGAGCTAAGAAATGCCAAGAGTCACCAACCTGGTGATCAGCGGATACTCTGTAAACAGTGTGTTTTATTTCATGTCAACCTCACAGTATAATATGGCATGTATTATAATCCCGTTTCACATATGAGAAACCTGAGGCTGCAAGAAATGTATTCAAGGGCCACAGCTAGGCTTGGCGCCTGTGGCTCAAGTGGCTAAGGTGCCAGCCACATACACCTAAGGTGGCAGGTTCGAATCCACCCCAGGCCCACCAAACAACAATGATGGCTGCAACCAAAAAAAAAAAAAAAATAGCTGGGCGTTGTGGCAGACTCCTGTAGTCCCAGCTACTTGAGAGGTGGAGGCAGGAAACTAGCTTGAGCCCAGGAGTTGGAGGTTGCTGTGAGCTGTGATGCCACAGCACTCTACCAGGGGGACAGCTTGAGGCTCTGTCTCAAATAAAAAGGGCCAAAGCTAGTAAGCAAGAAGGCAAGAGCTGAACCCAGTTTGGATGTCAAGACCCAGGGTCTATTCAATTCTATAACCAACTCCATCAGGCAGGCATGACTAGGGAGGAGAGTCCTACATCTCAGCTAAAGTTAAAAGGTGAGGTCTCCCCTAAAGGAGTAGGGAGTCTGTTTCTCATTTGGGTGTCAGCCAAGCTCTCCAGCCCTAGCCCCTGATGCCAGAGGACCTTCCAGAATCCCTGTCTCATCCTAGGCTGCCTAAGAGCCAAATCCCCAGAGACCTGTTGAGGAATTACTTCTGCAGCCTGTGAGTCACCAGGTGCCTCCCACAGAGGCACAGAGCCACAGAGAGGGTCTTGAGTACCATCCAAATGTCCCAACCATTCTCAAAGAGACAAAGACAGGCTGTGTTGCAAGCCAGAATTGACTGCAAAATCAACTTAAGTTTGAAAATGAGCCATCTGCCATTGAGAATATAAATATGGTCATTCCATCAATAAAGCAAGTAAATTTCTTCCCAACTCAAAATGTAGCAGAAATTGCATTGGGAAAGGGAGAGGTTTAAATGAGGAAGATCACCTACTGTGAGCTTGACACGTAAAGGGAGCTTGGTACATACTAATTGAATCTGAAATTAAGTTGTTCACAAAAGTGGACAAAGACCAGACTTTCAGTTCCCAGAACCAAGATCTATTGGACTCCTTCTGCAGTGAAACCAGGCACTTCTCTTTCCTAGACCAGGCAGCCGCATATAGGAGTGTAGGTTGTGCACTGCACAATGGGAATGAGGCACCAGAGCTGTGCAGTGCATAGCCTGCGTGGGAGGCTAGAGAGGTGGGTCTGCTTCCTTAAACCACTGTGGGGTCCCCAGCGTGGACAGAGATGGACCAATGCCTCCACCCCACCCCTACCCTGTACCCTGCTGAGCCCACCATCTTCAGCTCCCTAAATGAAATCTCACCCTGACTCAGAGCTGGCAGTGAAGGGAGAGTCTCCATGTGGGGAGGGTCCCTGGTCCCGGTCACTTGACTGTTGAGCTCCTCCCCTCCATAGGGTGTTCTCAGTCACTGTCAGGCTGCCACCAAGCAGCTCCCGGGGATAGGGGCTGTTCCCCCTTGCCATTCCTCTCCAAGACCCCTTCATTTGCCTTTGCCCACCTAAGATCAGACTGAAGGCTTTAGACAAGACTTCATTAGGGTCCCTGGGATGCTAAGGGGGGAATAAATAGTCCTGTGCAGCTGGGCAATCTGGAGTGCGGGCTTCAGCTCTCTCCAGAGCCCAAAGGCCTGCCCCAGCCCCATGAGATTTAATGCCAGCACGAGGAATCCCCCTACACCCTGTATGGGATGTGGCTACACACCATGTGGCTCCCTGCTCCTCCAGCCCTGGGAGGAGGCTCCAGGGAGCAATCTGAATTCTGCCCTTTTAGTTCTGTCTCCACCAGCATTCATTTATTTTCCTGACGTTTCCATCTCAAGAGGTCTCAGGGAAGGAGCATTGGGGTTTAGGATCAAAAGCTTGGATGGAGTCTCTGCTGTGACCTGGATGTGTGACCTCTGCTGAGTCACTGCCCTTGCCACTCTGGTTTCTCCACCTATAAAATGAGGACGAAAGTGGCCTCCCTGGCAGTGCTGCTGGGAAGGCCCAGTGAATGCTGTGGGGAAATTGATTCATGTCTTAGTGTCCGTGTCACTGTGCTACTTTGCCTTGCCCAGTGTGGATGTTCTGGCTCTCTCTGGAACTGGGTGGTGTCAAGAGCAGGATTCAAGTTTCAAGGGCCTCAAATAGTGTGACCAGGGCCCTGTTAGCGCTTCCCGTGGAGAAACCAGGGAGAGAGGAGGTACTGGGGACAGAGGCCTCATCCTGAGATTTGCACAAGAAAGCCTCTTACCACACAGATTTTGGTGTATTGGTCAAAGTGATGCAATTAGCAAGGGGGTTGCAACTGTGAATCCATAGCAGCATAACAGAAAAGGAGGGAAGAGCAGGGACAGGAGAAAGAGGAAGAGATGGTGATCCAGAGACACAGACAGAAGAGTCTGTAAAGACTGGAGCTTCCAGGGAGACACACAGAGAGACACAGAGAGCCTGGAGCAGTTCTGAAGATGGAGAACGAGGATAGGATAGAAAAGCTATGGGGGCTATGTCTGGAATACGAATGTTAAAAAGAAAGAAAAACAAAAATCAACATTTCTTTACAGCGGGCTTATTACTGCCTTCCACTTCAGTGTCTCAGGTGAGATCACTTGCAAGGTGTATGACAAGTAATTTGCATGAAGTAAAGGTGCAAATTAATATTAATACAACTTCAAAGAGATTCAAGGTTGGCCCTCTAACAGGGTTGCCGTTGCAGGCTGCCTTCCCTGATGTTTCTAGAACAGGACTGAGAGTGCTGGGGTGCAGCAGGCAGGTACCCCTAACCCCAGTTTAAGCATGCCACCCCCTGGTCCTGCAGAAGCTGAAAGCAGCTATATCTCATGGAAGGAAGCAGGAACAGCACCCCTGTCCCTGATTTGGAGCTTCTCAACCCACTACCGTCTGGGCCTTTTGCAGGTAGAACACGGCATTCCTCCCCATAGGTCTTCTGGCTCCCTGTGAGCTCTCCTCACTCCCGGGCAGTAGGTGCTATGGGTAAGCTCAGGGTCTCACATCAGGTCTGAATTGAGCTCTGATCATCCCTGTGTGCCCTGGCAACTTACCCTCTCTGTGCCTCAGTTTCCTCATCTATCAATGGGGACAAGAGCAATATTATTATTAATTACTACTGAGTCATTATGGGCTGAAATGTTTACCCCTCAAAATTGGTATGTTGAAGTCCTAGGCCCCAGAACCTCAGAATGTGATCATATTTGGAAATAGTGTTTTTTTTTTCTTTTTCAGTTTTGGGCTGGGGCTGAGTTTGAACCTGCCACCCCTGGCATATAGGGCCAATGCCCTACTTCTTTGAGACACGGACACAGCCCAGGATCTTTTTTTTTTTTTTTTTTTTTTTTTTTTGAGACAGAGCCTCAAGCTGTCCCCCTGGGTACAGTGCCATGGCATCTCAGCTCACAGCAACCTCCAACTCCTGGGCTCAAGCGAGTCTCCTGCCTCTGCCTCCCAAGTAGCTGGGAC
>CAUYTI010164936.1:0-86505 GCA_963575145.1 Galago senegalensis | reverse complement strand
CTGGGCTATTTTTTGGTTGCAGCTGTTGTTGTTTGGCGGGTCCGGGCTGGGGATTCGAACCCGCCACCTTAGGTGTACGTGGCTGGCGCCTTAGCCGGTTGAGCTATAGGCGCCGAGCCTCTTCATTCGTTCTTTATGAGGTTTTTGTTCTCAGTCCTTATGTTAAATATTGTTACTGTCATTAAATTTAGCCTTTTTAATTCTGTAAAGGCAAAAGTAGAAACCTAATATACACATGTATAAATAAGAAAAATTAATTAAAAAAAAAACAACCTCCTGATCCTTCATCCAGTTCTGGCTTCTCAGCCTCATTTATCTCCTCCAATCCAAAGCTACACGGACCTGGCAAATAGTATTTTAAAAATCAGAGGAAAACCACGTGCTAGTGACCATCTGCTGAAAGACGTCTTCTGATCCCGCTGCCTTGTAGTTACGAGACTTTTCTCAGATTTGCACAGGAAAAATTAAGTTATCATGCCTGGGCTCCCAGCCTCCAGGAGCCAGACTGAACTGAATAAAAACTCGTGACAGGAATTTTCTATCTGTTGTTGGGTGTGGCATCTAGAATGTCCTCTCCCCCTGGTCCTGCAGCAGAATCTTACTTGGTCTCCATCTCCTCTCCCTCTGCATCCCTCCTGCCTGACTTCACTGTCACTCAGAACCACCACCACCTCTGTGGGATCAGATATTCACATTCCCCGCTGCCTTGTGTATAAATCCCACGAGCAATTGCTGCCATGCAGATTACGTATTTGTTTATATTCAATTGAGAACTGTGTCTTATTTATCTTTGTGTTCTTAGCATCTTTCTTGGTGCCTGGTCCCTCCCGGTGTAGATTTATTTGGTTGAAAATATCCATGTTTTGCTTTATTTAGAGCCTAGAAGTTTAGTTGCAAATGGTTTCTGTGACAGCCTCCTAGGTAATGATCCATTATTAATGTATCAAAATTGTGGATATAGTGAAGACTCTCCCAAAATGCCATTTTTGGACTGCTATGGAAAAGGATCAGAGAGCAAGGAAGCTCCTGTCTCAAGGTCATTGCCCTCTCTCTTCCTGGGGCCGTTGCACCTGGCTCTCTTCCTCTCTTCATACATGTCACCTGAAGATGTTAATTTCTCAGAGAGGTCTTAGCTGACTACCACATATAAAATAAAATCATCAGTTGGACACCGTGACTCACATCTATAATCCTAGTGCTTTGGGAGGCTGAGGTGGGCCATGAATTTGAGGTTGCATTACCATACTCCAACCTGGATGATGGAGCAAGACTTTGTCTCCAAAAACAAATGCAAATAAAAGACAAAAAACCTTCCATCCCCATCCTCGGTGCTCCCTGTCCACCTTACTCTTCTTCAGTTTTCCCCACAGCATCACCAGTATCTGACATGCTAGGCATCCACAGACGTGCTCACTCATTTACAGCGCTCTGCCTTCTCACACAGAGGAAAGAGATGTAGGTTTCACTCACTGGTCTGCCCCAGACCCAGAAGAATGCCCATCAAGGGGCAGGTGCTCAGTAAACATTCACTAAACAAGTGACTAATGAATGAGGGAATTGCTGGAAGTAAAAAGGAAATATGGTGACTCAATAAAAAGTCAGTCACAGGACTGAAACTAAAAGTCAAAAAAGTCTCTTGAAACAAAGAACAAAATGGGTAAAGAGGTATAAAATGTGAAGTAATGCAAGTTAAGAGACCTAGAGGACTAATCCAGGATGTCTGAAGTTTACCTCATGAAATGTCCAGAACATAAATGGAAAAACCATTAGAAGAAAATTTCCAAAAGCTGAAGAGAGTCACCAGTCTTCAAACTGAAGTTTCATCTACAGATGAGAGATGATACAAAGAGCTTTTGGCTAGAAGGTGGGAGGTCACCTACAAAAGGACGAGAATAGGCTGGAACAGACTTCACGTTAGCAACACGTGCTAAAGAATAATAAAGTTATGCCTTAAAAATGTTGAAGAAAAATAATTTTGAACATAAAATTCTGTACCTAAACTATCAAGCAAGTGTCACAAAATAAAATACATTTTTAGAGCCAAAAAATATATAAGTTTAGTTACCATGAAGACTTTCTAAAGAAATAGGATGATATATTTTAACAAATGAAAACAGAAACAAAGAAAGGGGAGAAAATGAGAAACAAGGAACCTTACCCAGGAGACAGATATACAGTAGGTGTTAAAAGAAATCTTTCAAATGATTATAGCAAAATGTCTTTTTTATTTAAATGTTTTTGTTTTTAATTTTTTTTAAATTGACAAGTAATAATGCTACATACTGATGAGGCACATACTTATGTTTCAAGGCATACAGTGTACAGTAATTAGGTCAGGGTAACTGGCATATCCATCATCTCAAAAGTTCATCATGACCAGTTCTTTGTACTTAGAACCTTCAATGTCTCAATCCAGCTATTTGAAACTGTATGTCATTGTTAACTGTTGTGGTCCTGCTGTGGTGTGGAACACTAAAACGTATTCCTCCTAGCTAGCTGTTATTTTTTTATCCTTTCACAAATCTATCCTATTCATTCCTTTCCCCTACCCCTCCCACATTCTAGTATCCTCTGTTCTACCTTTTTACTTCTATAAGATCAACTCATGTGAGAACATGGGGTGGTTAAGTATCTGTTCCAGGCTCATTTCACTTAACATAATATCCTTCTGTTTTATCTGTGTTGCCAGGAATGACAGGGTTTCATTCTTTCTAATGGCTGAATAAATGTCTTCAAAAGAAGGTAGATTACATATAACAAATAGTAATTTAAAAGTTGAATGAAAGTTGAAAACATAAACTGCTTTAATTAATAAGAAAAAGAAAAGCAATTAAAAACACCAGGAAAAACAAAAAGCTATATAAAAGAGTGTTGTATGACAAAAACTGAAATGTGGTCTGATTTTAACCAATTTGTGGCATACAGGAAAGAGAATCCAGTTGATCTTAAAACTTAGAGTATTTATCATTGGTATACAGGTTAGTGGCATAGATTTACTCCTCATTCTGTAAAGTCTAGATGTACAGATTGGTTCTGTGGTGAATTATCATAATGTGAATACATAATCATCTTAATACAAGTGAAATTTCAATCTTTAGACTCAGTCTATAGACAAAGTATTAATGACTTAATGTTGGTTATAAGATGGAATGCAAACATAACATTGATGATATTAGCAGGTAGAAAAGTCTATAAAAAGGGGGACAAATCAAGAAATAAAGGTGATGAATCAAGAAATAAAATTTAAGCATATTGTCCAAAGTTATAATAATAGCTAAAAACCCCTAAATATTAGAAAATCATTTAAAGATTAGGAAACTGAAATTGTTGGGGGTAGTGTATATTCATGGTCAACTGGTATGGTTTAAAGTGATTAAATCAAAACTTAAGGGTAGAAATGCAATTATATACAATACGGAATTAATCACCAAGAATAAATAGAGAAAAATAGACATGGTTAAGAGGTTACCTTTTGGGAGTATGACCAGATGCAGGATGGGAGGAGACTTTCACAGTTTTATAATAGTCTGTTCTGTTTGATTTCTTTATCGCATGAATTTTTATATACTGTTTAAAACAAAACTCTACTTTCTAAAAGAAGAGACCATTCTTAAGAGACTCTACCTCTGTTAGAAGGTACTGGCCCATAATCATTTCTCCTACGACACTGGCTATGTTGTAATCAAATCACAAAAATTATCTGTGAAATCAAATAACAAAAACTCTTAAGATAGGGTGATTGTGGGGATCACGCCTATGATTTTTCCTATAAGGGTACATGTGAATCTTTCTAAATGTTGAATTTAAATGTCTTAATACAACAATTACGAGAATGACATGATGGCTATGTTGGCCAATTGGATGAAAGTATTTCAAATTGTATATGGAAACAACACACTGTATCCCATGATAGAATTAACATGCACAAATACGATCCAATTAAAGAAAAATTATTAAGATAAAAATCTGACTTCCTTTTTCTGATATAATTAAATTATAGCAAGGGGCTATGAGGACCTTTTAACACTACGGAATTTGGAATAAAAACAAAACAGAAATCGAAGAAAAATCCTCTAATAAATCCCTTTGCCTCAACTTTCCCACCCTTCAATGGAGTTGAACACCCATAATATTTTATTCTTTTACTCAGAGTACCAAAGAGACGAGATGTTCAAATCCTACACGAGAAACCCTTCCAGAGGTCATTTTCAGCCTATGTGATTCAGGAGTTGCAGAAAAGAGCTGGGCAGAGTTTAGGCATTTCTGGCATGCAAATAAATGTGCCAAATTTTGTTTAAATCACCCTGTGTGATTTCTACGTCAACAGCTTCAAAGATCCCTGTGGCAGAATCAAATTTCTACATGAAGATCTTCTGAGAAAACTGCTGACTTACTGAACAGGCTGCAGCCCGCCGCCCACACAACCCATAGCACACCTCAAAACACCCAGGCAGAACGGGTGAAGGGTGGGAAGCCTTCTTCTCAGAGGCCTGTGGGGCCAGCCTCGTTCTCCCTGTCTCAAGGGCTGGTCTCCTGCCCCCAGGTAACCACCCACCACACTGTAGGCTCTGGGAGGACAGAGAGAGAACCCCCCCCCAAAGCTCCTTCCTCTTCTTACAAGCATGGCTCCCTCTCTTCTGAACAGAGGCTGCTCCAGTTCCTCTCCCTACAGGGATGGCCTTTCTGGGGGGGCGCATTGGACTAGGAATGGGGGTGGACAGGAAATATACAGAAAATGGAAAACAAAAATGATTTGTGCTAATTCTCATCTGGGACGCCTGTGCTCCTGGTCGCCTGCATTTATAATATTAAGGGGGGGACGTTACAAATAAGGCAGTCAATGGATTCGTGTGAATCGGAGCTTTGTTCTCGGGCAAACCCTGCCTGGAAAGCTGAGTTCAGGCTTCTCATTGACTTGCAGCATCGATTTTATAGAAATGGCTTTAAAAATCTCCCCAAGGCCCATTCTTCTCCCAGTAGCCCAGACAGAGTAAGAAAGGGTGGCCCCGCTGCAGGGTACCCTATGGTCAGGCCTATGAAAGGGGCAACCTCTGTGCAGTTCATATATACTCCCCCCAAACCAGAAAGAAGGTCGGGAAATGGTCCCATGGAGGGACCTGGGGCAGGAAGGGAGCCAGGAGAGGAATAATTCTCCTGGGTCTTGTCCGGTGCCACCCACAGCCAGGGGCTAGAGGCACACTCTGAGTGCCAAACTCATCCCTCTCTGTCCTCCTGCAGCCAAAATGTAGCTGGAGAACACCACAGTCCAGGCAAGCACAGGAGTTCTCTTGGAGATGAGACCGTGGGTTGAAAGGAGGGAGGTGAGCCCTTTCATTGCAGGCAGATTCCTTTCTAAGTTCTGCACCTTTAACCCATTTGTCCTCCAGATGAATCCTTGGGGATAGCTGCACTTTCTCCATTTAATACCTGGTGGAATTGAAGCTCAGAATTGAGTCAAATCGTAGCCAATCTGCGTGGATAGAATGTGATTGTTTCTTGGCCTTCTGGCTTCAGGGTCTTTCCCCCAGCTCATCACCAGTAACTGCCATTCTCCGACCAGCAGATCAGTGCCAGGCAGTAGAATTCTAGCCCCCTGACTGCAAGTTCAGGTTCAGTGGAATATGCTAGGGAGGGAGAGACTGGAGGCCTCACATTTCCCTCTGCACACACAGAGCTGAGGGCCCAGACCCCACACGACTGACCTCCCCACACCCTGCCTGCACAGAGACCCAGTGACACTGACTGCATTCAGACCCTCTGTCCCACTGAAGCCGGCCGCCAGCAAGATGGTGGTGGTGGGTGCACGTTCCCCTGCAGATCCCAAACATCATTCCCACGGGTTTGTTTTCACGTGATTCATTAGTCTTGTGTTTTTACTGGGGTTCTTGTTGCTTATGCCTGCTGGCTCTGGGTCTGCTGCATCTACTCCAGTTCTAATTTCCACATGAACAGCTTCTCCAGTGCTGACGGTGGGCCTTCCCACCTTCCTATCACTGGCCAGCTCACTGTAGGGAGGCTCCTGCCATCGTGAACACGGCAGCTGTCATAGAAGCTTGCCTCGGAAAGACCCATTAGCTCATTTGGTCCCATCTCCCTGCCAGGACAGGATACGGGCCCTAAAAATACTTCCTGGACTAAAGGCTGCATCAGGGTTTATTTACCCCAGGTTACAGCAAACACAGCTTCAAAAAACAGGAAATAGAGTCTCATCGTGTTAATTACGATACTGGCTATAACAATGTTGCAGAGGCGCTGCGGAAGCAAAGCCTGCATTTCCATACAAGGCTGTGTTGGAACTCCGTCTGCTACCCGGGAAGTGTGTAGCTAAGTGCGTAGCTGGGACAACCCTCATCGCACCTTGAGAGTGTTGCCTGCTCCTGCCTTCCCATTCCTTAGGGCCACCAGAAATAAAGAATATTGTATCAGCTTGTGAAGTTCTTAAATCGATTCTAATTTACTGAACTCCTCATGAGTAAATTATCTCATTTGCCTTTGACAGTAGCCAGCACCTAAGATACCTTCAGTTAAATGTTTTATAAAAGCTGACTGATAGCCGGGCGTTGAGGCAGGCACCTATCGTCCCAGCTACTTGGGAGGCTAAGGCAAGAGAATTGCCTAAACCAGGAGTTGGAGGTTGCTGTGAGCTGTGACGCCACGGCACTCTACCCAGGACAATAAATTGAAACTCTGTATCTAAAAAAAAAAAGCTGATTGAGAAGGAGCCCAAGTTGATCAGAGAGGAGGGGAAGGAGAAAATGCCCAAAGATTCCCGGGCTCATCTGCATGGAGACTGCCCAGCTGAATAACACCAGGGCTCAAATTCAAGAAGCAGGTTCCCACCAGTAACTGCACTGTTGATAATACCAAGGGCTCACCCTGGACGCTTCACACTTGTGAAAGGCTGAGCTGAACATTTGACACCCATTGTCTCATCTCACAGCCTTTAAGGGAGGTGTGATTATTATTCTCATTTTGCTAAAAGAAAAAAAACAGGAGGCTACAGGAGGTTCCAGAGGTTAAACCATTTGCCTAAGGGACACACAAGTAAATGGCAGGCTGAATTCAAATTCACATTATTCTGACTCTCGAGCCCCTGTTTGTAACCACATGCTGTACAGCCTTTCTGCTTTTGGTTTGTTTTTGGAGAAGCAGGGCTGTCAAAGAGGAGAAGTGAGAGGCAAAACCATAGCTCTTACTTGCCAGATAATTTTAACTCTCCCGGTTTCTGAGAGGCCGTTGTTTTCCCTTCTTCCTCCCCCAGTAGTCCCCAGCTCCCTCCCCTGTGTCCTCTCACCACTCCTTTCTCTCACTTTCTCGCCTCAGCCTCTTTCCCATCCAAACCCTCAATAACAGTCGAGCTTAGAAGCATCCTAGTGGCCAACGACCTTGTATCACTCCACTTTCTTTCAATACTTGTCTCAACAGGCATCACAGAAAGAGATAATCCCGTGGACACTTCCTTCCATGAACCAGGTGTAACAACAACTAGTATTTGTGTGCAGTTCATCCAGAACCCTCCTTGTCGTATTTGGGGTGTGAGACAGCCACATAAATTAGGCCAGGCAGGAGTATTAACCAGCTCTCCAGATGATATAACTGAAGCTCAAAAATCAGACCAAGTTGGGAGTTGAGTCAGATCTAGTTTTAAATCACATCTTTTTCTACAAGACAATGGTGCCTGTCTAAGGATCTGAGGCTGTCTGGTTCCTGCCATTCTAAAGAGAAGGTGGGCTTCAGCAGGGATGCTGAGTTCCGCCGTGATGGCACAGGTGGAGGCCCTGTGTGTTCAGCAGCAGAGGTTTCCCCGGCACCATGTTGACGTTGGCTGTAGGAGTGCTCTTCTCCTGCCATGTAAGCCTCATTGTTCTGGCTTTCTTTGGCTGTTTGTATTTTTCTTTGAACATGATACAAGGGAAATACAAGGTTTGAGGTGTCAATGTAAAGTTTATCAACAAGTCTAAACAGAAATGCGCATCTATAAATCCCGAGTATAAAGAGCAGCGACGTGTGAGTCAGAGCACCTGGACTCTGGCCCAGCTCTCCCAGGGAATTCTGTGAAGCTTTGGGAGGACTGCCTGTGTTCTTCAGGCCTCGGTTTTCATATAGGAAACAACAGGGAGGGGCTAGAGGACCCCTCTGGAGTGGAGAGCCCTCCCAGCATTAAAAACTCTATGCGTTTAAG
The DNA here is from genome assembly GCA_963575145.1 of Galago senegalensis. NCBI lineage: Eukaryota > Metazoa > Chordata > Mammalia > Primates > Galagidae > Galago > Galago senegalensis. Next base: position 78,323 of record CAUYTI010164936.1, on the reverse strand, counting down.
ACCTTGGCCCTCCTGACCCTGAATTAACTGGAGGAAGAATTTTTGTTCAAGCAATTGCCTCATCAGAAGACCAGAGTTTTCCCTTCTAGGGACAAAGAAATACGGAAGAAGATGTCTGAGGAAGGGGTGAGCCTGAGGGAGAGCGAGCTGGTCTGCTGGGGAAGGGACGGCAGCCCCGGGACCCTCCCTGAGCCGAGCCCTGAGCACCAGCCCATAGTGCAGCTGCTTCCCCACGATGGTCCTCAAACTCTGATACACCGTCTCTCCCAGGGAACCTGCTTCAAATTAGCTTAGCAAGATTAACTCATCCAAACAAAATGTAACAAACCCGTTTGTGTTCCAGGTATTCGATAAGAACGGAAAATACGAGATAAATTCAGATTCTGTTCTTAAAAAGCTAATAGTTTTTCAGAGGCACAAGTAACGTAATGTAAATTTTTACTGGAGGCTTGCAAAGAGCCAGATGAGGAAAAAGGGCCAGGGAGACTAAATCTGATCATCTGTGAGGCTCCTTTCTCATCCACGACACGCATGCGATTGCTCTTCCTACGTGAACATCACACTACCCAGAGCATTTTTCCCAGATTGGACTGTCCTCATCTGCCTTCTCGGCCTGCAGAGGCTGGGTAGGAAAGCCTATGTTCCTCTCCACGTGGCAGGGAAGGTTATTTTGTATCAACTGACAAAGTCTCATAAAAGTAACAATGTGATAGCCAGTAAATCCTAGTTCCCTAACTACATAAAAAGCTCCTTGAGGGCAGGATCAAGACTCACGATTATTTTGCTTGTTCAACAATATCTAAGCCCATATTAAGCACATCCAAAGTTGTTCCCCGAATATCCCAGTCCTGCCCCAGGTGGTAGGATCCTGCACCCTGCCCTGTTGACACTGAATGGTTGCAGGATGTGCTTTCACAAATGAAATACCAGCAGAGCCACCAGGAGAAGCCCAGGGAGCCTCTAGAGCAGTGGTTCTCAGCCCTTCTATGCCTCCTGATGCCACAACCCTTTAATATAGTTCTTCACGTTGTGGTGACCCCCAACCATAAAATTATTTTCGTTGTTACTTCATAACTAATTTTGCTACCGTTAGAACCGTAATGTAAATATCCGATATGCAGGATGTATTTTCATTGTTACAAAGAGGTTGAGAACTGCTGCTCTAGAGAGTCACAGCCCATCTGTTTTTCTCACTGGTTTATGTCAGGTGACAGCTGCTTCTCAGCCTGGGGCCCAGAGTGACTCTAATACCATGAAACAGAGGCCACTGCCAAGCAGCCATGTTCACATAGTGTGAGTAAGAGGTGTGGCTCCAGGCCCCTGAGGTTTCGCTCTTGTCACCACTGCATGGCTAACACCCCTCCCACGGTACAGAAGTGTTCAAAAATTACTTGCTGGTTTCTGGACTGACATCTCAGTCATAGAAAATAGGTAAAGAAGTTAAAAAAAAAAAAAGGCAGGTTGGCAGTCGCCTATGAAAGGTTACCTCTGCTGGAAAAATACTTTGCTAGCTCTATCACTCTGCTGTTCATATTTCTAAAGAAGCACCACTTAAAGCCACTGGCATCCCACGTCCATCAGCTTCTCTCCCACTGTGAGGCCTCTTCACCATAGCAGGGATGCCTCTGTCTTTGCCCATGGAATTTTATAGTCAGAAGAAGAAATGTAATGAGTAGTCCTGCAAAGGGCCATAGAACTTAAAAAAAAAAAAGTGTTAAAATGAGAGATTGTCCCAAAGAGTGTGCAAAGATTGGGAAGGAAAAGTTTTATCATGAGATGGGCCCAGGGATTGCTGTCAAACACCCCTGGGAAATTACAGCTGATGGCAGAGCTCTCGTGGCCTCTGACATTAGCCAGACCCAGCCTTGAATTCCAGTTTTCTCATGCAGCTGTGGGAGGACTTTGAGCAAGTTACTGACCTCTCTGATCAACCCAGTTTCCTCATCTGTCAAACAAGGGGAAGAGTAGAACTCAGCTCTTAGGGTGACTGAGGACAGACGATAACGTTCCTTCATAACAAGGAGGCATTTTTACATTACGTGCTTTCAAAAAGAATCTTAAATAAAGACAAGAAGTAAGATCATTTTCTAGTGTACTTAGCACAGTGACCGCAGCATAGTAAGTGTTCAAACCGTGATAGCTCTGAGAAAGCAAAAGGATCTGGGGACCTTCACTGAAGGTCCACAGAAAATAAAAGGGGGTGAGATTCCGGGGACACTCCTGCCCAGCACTCACTGAGCGGCCTGCTGGCCCTCACACAGGCAGCAAAGATTCTCTCCCAGATCTCAGAATGTACCTGACCTTCAGCCCACTAAAAATACTATCTGGAATAGGGGTCCTCAAACTTTTTAAACAGGGGGCCAGTTCACTGTCCCTCAGACCGACCGTTGGAGGGCTGAACTGCAGGCCCCAGGATGAGTCAGCTGCTAAGCAGGACAGACAGCGGTGGCAAAAACACTGGTGGGCTGGATAAACATCCTAGGTGGGCCGCATGGGGCCCGTGGGCCAGTTTGAGGATGCCTGATCTGGAAAGTGTTAGACAAGGGCTTGGGAAGCAGCGAGACTCTAAGAAGAGGCAGCAAGTAACATGAGACCCTTCCTCTTCCTCAGCTGAATTCCAGGTCTTTCCCCCAGAGTTGGAGGGGACTGACCTTTGCTCTATATACCTCACTTTCAGACATTGGCCAGAGGCCTCAGGGCGAGCAAGGACATGAATGGTGATCCATCACCTCCACCTGGGCACCCTCAATGTCCTTTTATTTCTGCTGACCGTGAGTCACTTTTCCTGGGCCCTGCCCTCAACGCTCTCCCCAGTTCTGCCCTGGAGAAAATCATTCCCCCTAGTAGAGTGGAGAACACAGAAGACAGATGCCTCAGCCTGAATGCTGTCACCTGATAGCTCTTTTTTTTTTTTAACTAATTATCCCCAAGCCTCAGTTTCCTGGAAATGGTAATGACCACCTCACAGTACAGCAATAACTTTATTATAGTATAACACTAGCAGATTTGGGCTTGATTTGAACAGTAGAGACAAAAGGGTTAATTTGTGCTACTCTAGGTGAAGTGAAACTTTTTCCACTGGATAAAATCCCTCAATGCGCTCATCCTGCTCATTCTTCCATCCATCCACTCACTCAGCAGACAGTTGTTCTGCTTATTCTGGAGCTAAGTGATGAGGGCAGCAATGGCATCAGACCTAGTCTGCAGCCTCGGGGAGCCTACACCCTCCAGAAGAAGCTGCACTCAGAAACAGGTCAGACGGCCGGTGGTCACGGCAGCACCTGTCACAGCAGGGGAGCATCCCCGGGTCCTCAGGAGAGGGGGGCTTCCCAGGGAGGAGGGCCCACCTGAGTTTGGAATGAATGTTTAGAAGGAAACAGGTGAAAGAAGCAGAGGACAAGGAAGGCCAGGATGGGCTGAGACGAGAAAGTGAAGCGAGCAGGAAGAACAGCACCTCCCATGTTTCTGGAGCTTTCGGGGCTGGAGAACGATGAAAAATATAGTTTCCTAGAGCCCAGCAAACCTCACGCGAGAGAGGGAACGCTGTACAATGACCCCTCCTCCCGGAACAGCCACCTCTGCAAGCAGCCTCCAGAGTCCCACATACATTTCATCCATGCTGAAAATGGGAGGGAAAATAAGACGCGATCATCGAAATGTTCAAAGCGCCCTCCCAGCCTCTCCCGCTTCCATTTTCTGTCTCTTTTGTGAGCACCAACCCCCCCAATGGTAGGAAGCATTTGTCTAAAAATAGCCTTTCTAAAAGACCCAATCTTTTCTGAGTTTCATAAAACATCTGCTGAACAGTTTCCTATAACTGTTTTTGGCCATTAAATCAAAGCCGGCAAAAACAATGTTCTGTTTCTGCCTTTAAAGCAAAGAATTGCCATGAGGCCTTCCTCTCAGACCCAGACGACAATGGGGCCAGAAATAGCCAGGGAGGCTTTGAAACACCTTAAGGCCCAAGTCCAAGCAGAGAGTGACTAGTGTCTTGTTTTTCCCCCTTTTTTCTGATCTCCTAAGTGCAGAAGAGAAACTTAGACAGGCCAGACCTCTGGGGAGAGGCTCTGCTCCCCCATGAAAACCACCACCTGCAGTATCTGGGAGTGGGCGTAGGGGTGGGGGAGGCTTGTGCAGTTCAGGGCTGGCAGGGACCAGAGACCAGCTAATGTCTCATCCTGGGCTGGCAGGGACACACGTGAAGTGGAGTGCGGGGTGCGGTGGTGTCTACCCTGTGGCCGTGCCTGCTCCGTGTAATGTCTGTGTGTGAGCCGGCTCCTGTCTGCTCATGTGGCACAGAACATGGGGACTTGTGACAACCTGTACTCATCCACACATCGCAGGAGAACTCACAGGCATAAGAATTAAAGACTTAGTAGCTTCTGCCCAGACTGTTCTTCCTCCCAGCCAAGCGTCCTTGGCAAGATGTTTTCTCTCTCTGGCTCTGTCCATTGTCTCACCTGTGAGGTGTGGGCTGCCCCGATGTGAACAGGCATCGGTGCTGAAACTGCTGGGCTCTGCACATGCAGAAGGAGCAGGCAGCCAGGGCCCCTGAGATGAGACGGGGAGGCTGCCCAGGGCCCCAAGCCCAGCTTCCTACTAGGAGTCTGCTGAGGAGCCAGTATGGGGCAGAGCCCCACATCACACTGATGGCAGTGCCAGAGCTGAGACCGCTGTCCCCAGTCAGAGGCTTGGGGGAAACGAAACTGGATCCAGCTCCCCACAGGAAAGGAGGTTTCTTCCCTTCTCTAGGACTTGAGAGTCAGGACAGAAATTCACGGCAGCCTCTTGGTGCCAAGGAGTAGGAGCCCAGCAGGACAGGTGAGGGACGTGTGACTCTGGTATCACAGAGCACAGGGTGTGTGCACAGTGTACAAGTGTCTACTGGCACATGCTGTTGGCCCCAGGATTTTTTAGTGCCTTAAAATAGGTGACAGAGCCAAAGTGCCAGCACACCTGATGCCATTGCCCAGGCAGGCGCCCATAGCACTCCTGAGCAGGGGGCTGAGGGCAGCCACTGGCGCAAGGCAGACAGAGGCTGGAGTTGGGGAGCTGAACCCTTTTCTTGGCTGGGCCCCCACTGTTTCTGTGTTCTGTCCCTCACTGGCAGAGCACGGCCCTCACAGGTTTTGGTAGCAACTGGTTTTGGTTTTCCATGCCCATCAGAATTTGTGTTTGGATCTTAAGACAATAGAGGGTGACACAGCTAGGTAGATACCAGATCTGTGATTTCAAAGCAGAAGGAGGAACAGATGTGACCATATCCTTGTCATTGTGGGTTTGTCCTGAACATAGCCAGCGACAGTCACAGCAGAAGGGGCCAGCTCCTTTTCTTTCTTTTTCATTCTTTCCTCCCTTCTTCCTTCCCTTCCTCTTTCCTTTCTTTCCCTCCCTTCCTCCTTCCCTTCCTCCCTCCCTTCCTCATTCCTTTCCTCTCTTTTTTCCTCCCTTCCTTCCTTCCCTTCTTTTTTTTTCCTTTCCCTCTTTCTTCTCTCTCCCTCTCTCTTTTTCTCTCTTTCAGTATATGTCGATTTTAATTATACTCTGAGAAGAGTTTGCTTTAAAAAGATGAATGAATATTTTACCCAAAACAATAAAACCAAGAGCCAGTTAAGGTGAAGTAAACTATCCCGCACAGGTGTAAAACCCTCACCTGCTGCTGCTGCTGCTTCCGGAAGGCGCGGTGCAAATCTGGCTGCACACGCCCCATTCAGGAGACGCAGCTTCTGAGCACACGGCGCAAAGACTGTAACATCTTGGCTGGTTTGTGAAATTAATTTCTGCCCACTTGTCACTTTCTGAAGCAAAGCACGAGGTCTATATATAGATCTGTATTTATTTGATAGAATAGTAACTGCATTGAATGGGCTGCTTTGGGGACAGCCTGTTGCAGATTAACCCTTGTGTACACATGAGCTCTAGGCTGAGAGGCAGAGATGCACAGCTCCTAAGTCCTCCCAACCCAAAGGCCTGCCCTGCACCCTTTCCCAGCCGCCAAGCACAGACCCCCAGCCCCAAGCCTGGCCATATGTAACTTGCTGGTGGGCAAAGCTTATCTGTCCTAGTAAAGTTACAGCTCAGCCCGAAAGAGGAAAGGAGTGTGAAGTCACGCGGGCCCACATCATGGGGGTGGGAGATTCCTAGATAATAATTCTTTAAAATGAGTCCATTTAATTTTCCATTGGCTCTTCCTCTGCCTACTCAGGGAGAAAAGATCAGTCCCCCCCCACCCCAGTTTCCAAACAGCAGGCCATGAATTACAAGTTTGGGTAAGATTCTGGGCTTGCCCACCTCCTAAACCCTGGTGCCTGGCCCAGCCCCAGCCCTCTCAACTGCCCGAATGGCCTCTGGATGGCTGGGTTCCAGCAAGCATTGGGGACATGCTGGGTACACCGGGCATGTGAGGGGCATCTCCGAGCCCCCAGGAATCCCAGGAATCAAGCCCAGGCTCTCTGGCAAAGTGCCTACCACTGCTCCAACTGTGTGCTGGGCCAAGTAGCTAGAACAGGCACTGCCAGTCTGGCTGCAGGCTCTGGGCTCGCACTCATCTCTCCTGTCTTCCCTTGTCAGCAGGTGCGGGGCAGTTCACAGTGGGTGTGAGAGTGCAGCCCCCGGGTCCGCCCCCTGGCTGCTTTTAGGGAGCTTCCTCTTCACACTCCCCTTCCTGCAGAAAAGACCAGTCCCTTCCTTGTGGGAGGTAGAGGTGACCAAGACACCTTCTGTGGGAGAGGGGAAGGGGGGGACCGTTGATCCTTCTCAGTTGTGCCCAAGGTGGGAACATGAGTGAGTGAGGCCGTGGCAGGTGGCTCCTGCCCAGGGGGCCCAGACAGCAGGGAGCCCACACGGGGAGACCTGGAGGAGGTGGCTCTGGTGGCTGTACGTGCCATGCAGTAGTCGAGTCACCAAGGACTTTGTGCACCAAGAAGCAGGGCTTGGGGCTCTTTGCTCTCTGAAGGCAATGGATTCTGCAGGGCTATGGTAGCGACCTCCTTACAACAGGCACTGGGGCCTTCAGAATAAGAAATCTCAGAGGGTAGAGAAGGAGTGTTACGGCACCATTTAACTGGACTGGGCTTAGGCCTTGTGGTAACAAGAGGAGGCAGCTGCCTAAACAGCACAGTCCTGGATCCCCACACACATACATACCCAGACACACGCTTGCTCACACAGTCGGACAGAACCAGGCTCCAGGTGCCTGCTCTGCCCAGCTGTGTGTCTATGAGCAACCTGCTCTGCCTCTCTGAGCCGCAGAGTCCTTCCACACCACAAAACAGGGGTTGTAATAATGACCATTTCACAGATGGCTGGGAGCATCCAGTAAGGCAGCACAGAAAACATGTTTCCCATTTCTCGCAAATCTTTAGTCAGACAGGAACAATCTACAAAGTGCTTACTATTTTAACTCCATTTGACGAATGAGAAAATGAGGCTCAGATGATGAGGGAACTTTCCTGAGGCTGCACAGCTGACGATGGCGGCGCTGAGATTCACGTCCAGCCTGTGCTGTTCCCGCAGTGTCCCCATCCCCTTGGCTCACTAGCACAGCCGCTGCTGAGCCCCACTTCCCTGGGGATAAACGGAAATTTACATGCAATTTTCCTCCTGCAATTTGAGGTGAGCTCCGCCAAAGCCAAGCCAAAGCACAGCCCAGTGCTCCCGGGTCCCCCCCCACCCTTTATTCTCATTCCCCAGAAAAGAAGAAGTAAATTGCCTGCTTCCTTCTCCTGGAAGTTTGACAGAACAAAGAAGCACAGGACAAAAGCGGGGAAGGATGATGTGACAGCCACAGAACGTTAGCAAATCAGCTTGACAAAAATCTGAAAGGCGATGACTAAAACAAAGTCTTCCCACGTGCCTGGGAGAGGGACTCTGCGTCCTGTCTGGAGACCACACGTCACCCTGCCAGGCAGTTGGGATGGACAGCCCAGGAGGTGAGGAAAGACACAGAGAAGAGGAGAGAGTGACGGTGAATGAGCGTGGAAGGGAGGGAGAGCCAGGCGGTTGGGAGATGAGGCACGTTTACTTTTAAGATTTCTTCCAACCCTTTCAGTCTGTGAGATCTGGTGATTTGGGGGTTAGGGCGAGTCAGAACCTGGGACTCTAGGGCTTTCACTGGAAAAAGTCAAAGTAAGAGAAAAAGAAAACCCTAGGTTTTCAAACCTCTTGATAGCTAGAAACCAAAGACAAGGACCAGCAGAGGAAGAACCTGGAAAGCAGAAAATACACAATAAAAGAGAGCAGATCTGGCTCGGCGCCTATAGCTCAACCAGCTAAGGCGCCAGCCACGTACACCTAAGGTGGCGGGTTCGAATCCCCAGCCCGGACCCGCCAAACAACAATGACGGATGCAACCAAAAAAAATAGCCCAGCGTTGTGGCGGGCGCCTGTGGTCCCAGCTACTTGGGAGGCGGAGGCAGGAGACTCGCTTGAGCCCAGGAGTTGAAGGTTGCTGTGAGCTGTAATGCCACGGCACTCTACCCAGGGGACAGCTTGAGGCTCCGTCTCAAAAAAAAAAAAAAAAAAAAAAGAGAGCAGATCAGAGATGAATAACAAAAGAAAAGCCCAACTGGGCACAGGGGCTCACACCTGAATACCAGCCTGCCTCAGGGCCAGGCAGGAGAATCACCTGAACCCAGGAATTTGCATCATGATCACACCACTGCACTCCGGCCAGACACCCTCACACAAAAGATAAAAAGAGCCAGATACCATCTCACAACACACAAAAAGAAAAGTCATTACAAGACAGACGACTAATCAGCAGGACCGAGCAGGGAAATAAGGTGAATCTAACCCAGCCTTCTTCCCCGTCCTCAACCTTCCTCTCCAAGGCAGGGTAACGGGTTTCTCTAGCCGGAGACCCTGGTTTCCTCCTCTGTGACCATATGATCCGTTATTAATCCCTGGTGTGGTTTGTGGGCCCCTTTGGTGTCTGGGTACACCCCAGACCATGAGCTCTGAGGAAGCAGGCTTGTCTCATGGCCCTGGTGGGCACTCAGGGCTCAATGAGGGTGAATGAATGGATGGATGAGGCTTGCATGGACTCTGAGCCCCCCAGGGGATGGCTTCCCCCAGCTCTGCCTCTACATCTGCCCCAGAGATGACAGTCTGGAGCTGGCAGAGGTGCCGTCCTTGTGTTCTCTGTTCTTCTGCTGCCTCCAACCTGTGCCAGGGTTGCAGGAGGCGGGGAGGGGGCAGGAGGCAGGAGGCAGAGGTGGAGAAGGGACTCTGCTGTGGGTATTAGAGGAGCTGAGATTTTTACCCAGGGGCTGCTCTTCTATTGCCCAGAGTGGGAGAAACTGCAGTGGAATGGGGATGACTTTTGCAGGCTTGACTCAACACCAAGTGAAAGGCAACAAGTGGACGTCAAGTCGCATCACCAGAGGTGTGTTTAGAAGGTAGGATCCTTGTGTCCTGCACCAACAGGCCCCTGACTCCCAAGTCAAACGCAGTGATATCCTGTTGTAGTTCATCCAGAAACCTGCAATCTGCTCTGAACCACAAACACCAGTCCTCAGCGCCAGGAACAGGGCAGAAAGTGATGTTGACTAACGGCCTGTCCAAATGCAGCACACGGCCTGCAGGGAAATGTGTGTCAACAAGGAGCTAACCATGTGGATGTGAGTGTGGCAAGATCCCTGACAGAAAGGCATAGGCTGCAGGCCCCTGAGTGCTCTGCACAGTTGGGGGAAGCACCGTTAGGGAGCAACTCTGAGGAGTGGGTAGGGGGGCCCCAGGCAGCAATGATGGAGAACAGCAAGGGCAAAGGCCCTGCTGGGAAGAAGCCGGACTTGCCCCAAAGACAAAGATAGGCTGGAGATATATAGTTCCTCTTGCTGTGGGGCCTCGGCCCTGGAAGCTGACAGTGACCCAAGGCCATAGGCCTGAGGATGTGTAAAACTGAGACCTGCGCCTACCTAACACTGTGGCCCAGCAACAAAGTGAGTCTGGCTAAGGGGGCCCATTGTGCCCTGGGAAAGGGGGTGAGGGAAGGGAGGTGAGCACTCAGAGCCAGAGCCCGAGGGCCCTGCCAGAGACCCAGAGCAGCACCGGTGGCATCAGGGGGTGCTGAGAGCAGGGCTGTTTAAACTATTAATTTCCTCTCAGGACAGCTTTTGCTGAATCCCACTGATGGTGATAACTCATATCTCCACTGTCATTTTGTTTGAAGAATCTTTTTATTTCCACCTTTATCTCTTCATTAGCCTAAGTATCATTTAGTAATAGGCTGTTCTACCTCTAGAGTCATGGCAGCACCTGGGCTCAGAACGTCAGCTTTGCGTGGTTTTATGTTGGTGGGGGTCTGTTGTGCTGTCCATATACAGTGCAGGTCTGAGTTCTTCCCCAGGGTGGGTCTGATCTTCACAGATTCCCTCAGTGAAAGTCTTTACTTCTCCCTTGTATAGAAAACTAAGTTTTACAGGACATAAGATTCTAGGCTGGCCATTGCAACAAAGAAAATAAAATATCTAGGAATTCACTTAAAAAAAAATAGATGAAAGACTTCTAGAGGGAGAATTATAAAACACTGAGGGAAGAAATAGCAGAGGATATAAACAGATGGAAGAATATACCAAGTTCATGGCTGAATCATGATTGGTGGAATCAACATTGTTAAAATGGCGATACTACCCAAAGTGAGTTACAGATTCAGTGCAATTCCAATTAGAATACCAATGTCATATTTTACAGAACCAGAAAAAATAGTTCAGTACTTCATATGGAACCAGAAAAGACCTTGAATAGTCAAGGCAACACTACATAATAAGAACAAAGCGGTGGTATCACCTTACGTACTTCAAACTATACTACAAGGCTATAGAAACCAAAACAGCATGGTATTGGCACAAAAGCAGAGACATAGACGTATGGGTCAGAACAAGAATCCAGAGATGAAATCATCCTCACATTCTCATCTAATTTTTGACAGAACAGATAAAAACATACACTGGGGAAAAGAATCCCTGTTCAATAAATGGTGCTGGGAAAACCGGATAGCCACATGTAAAAGACTAAAGCAAGATCCACACCTGTCATTACTCACAAAAATTAAATCACAATAGATACAAGACTTATACGTAAGGCAGAAAACTATAAGAACCCTAGAAGAAAATGTCAGAAAAACTCTTACTGATATTGATCTAGGCAAAGAATTCATGAAAAAGACCCCCAAAGCAATCATAGCAGCAACAAAAATAAAAATAGGACCTGATCAAATTAAAAAGCTTCTGCACAGCCAAGGACACAATCAAAAGAGCAAATAGACAGAATGGGAAAAAATATCCGTATGCTGTACATTGGATAAAGGACTGGTAACCAGAATCTACAAAGAGCTTAAGCAAGTCAGCAAAAAACAACCAACCACATTAAAAAGTGGGCAAAACATAAACTTGTCTAATGAAAATATGTTAATGCCCAAGAAACTCATGAAAAAAATGCTCAACATTGCTAATCATTAGAGAAATGCAAATCAAAACTACGGTGAGATGTCATCTAACTCCAAAGAGACTGGCTCATATTATTAAGTCCCCAAATAGTAGACTAGATGGTGGCATGAACGCAGAGAGAAAGGATCATTTACATACTGCTGGCGGGGCTCAAATTAGTACAACCTTATGGAAAATCTTAAGGATTTTATACCTTAAACAATCCCACAGCTGGATATATATGCAAAGGAAAAAAAAAGGTCATTTTATAAAAAGGAAACCTGTACACAAATATTTATAGCATTACAATTCACAATCAAAAAGAGATGGAGGCTGGGCATGGTGGCTTACGTCTGTAATCCTAGCACTCTAGGAGCCTGAGGCAGGTGGATCACCTGAGTTCATGAGTTTGAGACTAGCCTGAGCAAGAATGAGACCCTGTCTTGAAAAATAGTCAGGCATTGGTGGCAGGTACCTATAGTCCCAGCTACTTGGGAGGCTGAAGCAAGAGAATCTCTTGAGCACAAGAGTTTGAGATTGCTGTGAGCTGTGATCCCACAGTACTCTACAGAGGGTGACAAATTGAGACTCTGTCTCAAAAAAAAAAAAAAGACATGGAAACAACCCAGTGCCCACCAATACATGAATGGACCAAAAAATGTGGTACATGTGTCCAGGGAAGTACTGCTCAGCCATTAAAAAAAGTGATCTAGTACCTTTTGTGGTAACCTGAATAGAACTGGAGGCCATTGTTTTACGTGAAACGTCACAGGAGTGGAAAACCAAACACATGTACTCAATACCAGGTTGGATCTGATCAATCAACAGTCAAGACCACATATGGAAGTAAATGTCAATGAAAATCAAGCTGGGAGGAAGGGTTAAACTCACACCTATGGGAGGGCATGCTTATAACCTCGATGTAAATTGTGAAAAAACCAAGGCATATAAACAAAACACGTGTACCCCCTAAAACCCTGAAATTTTTAAAGAAAAAGATAAAACCTATTAATTTCATGTTTGTGTACATCTGATGTGTCTCCCCTCTCCTGTGCCAGGCTCTACCCACCTCTGTGAGCCTCCTGCCCAGGGCACATCCTCCTTCCTTATTCGCCATCTCTCCTCCCTCCCCTCTGCCCCCTTGTCAGGGTCTTCTTGGACGGCATGTCATGATTTATTTTTAGCACCTGTGCCATCCTGAGGATGTGAGCAATACTGCTGAGTCATGGTTTTGCAAGGAAGCAGGGGCAGACAGCTCGCCCTGCATCTCTGAAGATGGCTTATCAACCTCTCCAGGCCTGCAGGGGAGAGAACTTTATCTGCCAGTTCCTCTTCTGGGTGGACTTTTCCCTTCTTCCTCCACCCCCAGCTCAGCCTCCAGCTGCCACAACCCAGGGGGCTTCAGTCAGAGAAGCCAGCTGCCCCTGCTGCTCCCCCTCCCCCGGGGAAGAAACTTGAGCTAACTCCACTTGCATGCACCCCACATACTCAGCAGAGGAGGCTTCAGGAGAAGGGATCATGCCGGGACCTCTGGTGTTCCTGTGGCTGAAGACAGAGGGGAAGCCTGTTCAGAAGAGGAGCAACGTGAAATTAACTCTAAAGAGCCCTGAATTGGGGGCCAGAGATTTGTTCGTCAACTTGCACAAATCACTTAATTCTACTTGAGGAATATTTGCCGATCCCTCCTCTGTGTGAGGCGCCCATCGGGGTTCTAGTTTCACCTGGGTAGCACCAGCTGGTATGATAATAACAGTAGCTCTGTTTATGGAACAATTGCCATGTGCAGTGTGACATACCAGAACTCAGAGACGTGCTGACATTTTCCAGAGGAAGAAACTGAATCTCAAACGGTTAATAGGGTCGCATGGTCAATGTCAGGGTGTAACATCATTTTGGTGTCGTCCAAATGCCAGGCACGTCCACTTCACCTCTCTCTCCCCAGGACTATTCCCGTCTAACTTTCACTGCCCTCAGTGCAAAAAAACAATCAAGTCTCAGAAACTTATCCATTTCCTAAAGACCCAGGTTGCCCGTATCAAACTCAGAGTTCCTGGGGCTCAGAGTGATGAGAGATTTGCAGGTCCTTCACTCCATGGACAACGGTAACCAGGGAGGTGCCCAAGCCTGGCTGGGCAGTGGGGAAGAGGCTTGGCCAGGAACAAGCTGTGGGAATTCTAAACACAAGACAGCCACTGCTCCAATGCCCCCAAAGGGAGAGAAAAAAAGTGTCTGTGGCATTGTTTCACCTAATTCCGTCATCCGAATTTTTTTTTTTATTCAAGATACAGCATCACTGTTTAATCTAGAATTTTAATTTTCTCCCTTTTTTTTTTATTGTTGGGGATTCATTGAGGGTACAAGAAACCAGGTTACACTGATTGCATTCGTTAGGTAAAGTCCCTCTACAATCGTGCCTTTCGTCATCCAAATTTTAAAAGTAAACTCAACTGAAAGTTGTCCTGTAGTGTCTAATGTGATGGGATTATTAATTTTAATATGACAAAATCAAAGCTTAGAGACCCAGCCTCCCAGTCCCTTCTTCATTCATTCCCTCTCTGGCTCCTCCCCTGCATGTGTCCACCCCCCACATACCTTTGGCTACAGCACGAATATCGCTGCTTGCCTTTCAGATGTTTTGTGGTTTCCCAACAGAAAATATAAAATGATGCGTAAATTCCATGGCCAGGGTGAGAGGTGGAAAGGGAAGGAAATCCCGCGTCCGACTTAGACTAGCTTCTTCCAGATGGACGTGAATAATCCCAGGGGTGCCACTCAGAGAGGGGCCGGCCTGCTGACCCCGATGCAAGTGCTGGGACCTGCCTGATCCCTGTAGGATATTAGTCACTCCATAAAACCTCCAGGCCAGTTTCCCAGGCTGCAGGGCCCTATAGGCAATTTCCCATAGGGTCCCAGAGCCTGAGAACCTGTGTGTCTCACTGCTCGGCGGCTGGTGCGTGTTGGCTCAGATGGGATTTGTCTCTTAAAACATGACTTCAGCACATGTCCCAGGAAAGGCTGTAAATGACCGTAATCTCTCTCACGGAGGGAACTCCAAGGCCCCAACCGGCCATTCTGCCTCCTGGCCACAAACCCATTCAGAACCTGGAAGAATCCACGGTCCTCCCCTCCAGGAAATACCACAAGTTTGTGTCCAACGAGGCCTTGCATCTGTGTCTTGATGGATCCCGAAAAACGACAACTGCTAAGGATAAAGCTTTAAAAAACAAAGCAACACTGGTGTTTTTATAATATTCCCCCCTCCTTTTTTTTCAGAGACAGGGTTTTGCTATGTTGTCCAGGCTGGTGTGTAGTGATGTGATCATAGCTCTCATGGCAACCTTGAACTCCTCAGCTTAAGCGATCCTCCCACCTCAGCCTCCCCAAGTTCTGGGACTACAGGCAGGAGCCACTCTACCTTGGCCTTGGCACTGTCCTGCTTGATGATGAAATATATGAATGTATGACTTTGGTTTTGAGGCAACAGGATCAACCAAATAACATAAAAATCATATAACATAATAAGCACAGGTCTCCAGAATCTGAGGCCATATCCTCATTCCAACCACCACAGACAGCTGCCCCCAGCAGGGCCGCTCTTCCAACCCCCCCGGCCATTCCTGAAGGTCTCACCCCAGAAGCCTGACTCTGAATTAACGGGTAAACGTTGGAGCAGAAAGAAAAGTCTAGAAGCCCAGGAGAGGACAAAAAGAAAATGGCCAGGCCATGGAGGGACCTAGGTTGCCAAGTTTTTAACCAACTTTCTGAGCTCTAATGAAATCCAAACCTCAGGGTATTGGGGCTGATTTACTCTGGCCTGGGGTGACTTCCTGTTTTTAAAGAAGAGGTGGGTAGATGCTGAGAGATGTTTCTGGGCACCAGACAGCTTTGACAGAACAACTCTCTCTTGCTTGGGTGAAGCAGGGTGTACCTGGTGAGGAAGGATTCCTCCCCAAGCAAGAAGTTTTAGCATCGCGCAGGCCATGTACTTAGGACAGGGGAGGACACTAACTCAGGGGCTGGGCTCCAAGGCCCGAGGTGATAAGTGCTTGGTGAACTTGCAGAGTGACCAGCTTCTGTTGCCTTGTTTCAACAGGAAACAAAGAAACCAGGGCTAAAAGACGGTGACTGAGAATTAGACAGACACACGCTAGCCGCCGCCCTGGGTCTGCTTTCTTGCTCTCATCCCCCATGCAGTTGCAGGAGAAGAACTCTGGAGTGTGGCTGCTCCTTAGCGGGCAGCAGGGGACTAGGTGCACTGTCAGTTCAGTAGGGCAACAGCCCGCTCCGGATTAAATGGGCCAGACTCAGCTTCAAACTGCCCGTCTGAATGTTTCCAGAAATAGAAGCTCTCCGTGAGGCCACGCATCCTGCTTCAATCACAGGAGTGGGGCACACTCAATGACACTTCAGTCACAGCCGCAGACAGCAAGAGCTCAGACCTGACGTGGGGTCGGGGTGCTTGGCTCTCTGACTGCTGCCCCTGATGCCCACCTGCCCCTCGTCCTGCAGGCGTCCTTTTGTGAGTGGCAGCACCGACCGCACGCCCAACACACCCCACCATCTTACCCCCGAAACACAGCAAAGCACTCACTAAACACTGTTTCTTGGAAGTCAGCGAGTCAGTGTCAGAACCTATTACTTATGTTTTCCAAGCCCCAGCTTCTTATGAACCAGGGTCGGGGTCTTACAACCTGTAACTCTCCACATCTTGTACACAGTAGGTGCTTTAACATACACACACTGACAGATTGATTCTGGTGAGCTCTATCTCTGAATGAAAGGAGAGGGGTTAAGAACAGGCCCCAGAGGGCAGGAGGCAAGTGTGAGTGCTCCCCAGAAGGCACCTGCCCTCAGGCCCCCACCTGTGCCTGCCCCAGCCCCCAGCACACTCACAGCCACAGCAGTCCTCCCATCCTTCCCTGCTGGCTTCCACTTTCGTCTCTCTCAGAGCTTGTCCACCCTGGACTCCGGGTGCCTGATTTCTACCTCCCAATGCAAACTAACTGCAGCTGACTTTCCCTGGGGGTGAATTTCCTTAACTAGGAAAGCACAATAAACTCGGGAGTGGGACGGGGACTAAGACTGGGGACAGGTGAGAGTGCCGATTATCTTGCTCTTCCTAATGCCTGACAACTGCAGGCGGTTTCTTGCTGACCTTTGCACTTGACAACCACTGCAAGGCCATGTTCATGGTTCCATTTCCAGCTCGCAGACGGAAGATGAGGCACAGAGAGCTCAGCTCTCAGCAAGCTGCCGCACAGGCCTCGGGACTGTTTCCACCTGAGTCCCCATGCTGTTGTGGGTTAGGGAGGGGGGGTTATCCACCAAAGCCCAGAGTTTGGGATCAGTGAGACCTGAGCATGAATTACACTACCTCTAACAGTGTGACCCTGAAAACTTTATCTAAGCTCACTGGGCCTCCATCTTTCTCGTGTGAAAATGAGAAAAAACATCTAACTCGCAAGAGGTGTGTGCGATATTTAAACGAGATAGCAAACACAGAATGCCTGGCTGTGTCTGGCTTTGCAGATACTTGGTAATGAGACACTTAGCTTGCAAAACCTCTTGTTCTTTTTTTTTTCTATACTCCCAGGCACTATACCTGGCTCAGAAGGGTTTTCAAAACTAACATTAGCTACTGAAAAGGAGGAGGAAGAAGACAAAAAAAAAAAAAGAAGGAAAAGAAGAATTAAGAGTAGTTCAGTTAGGTTACCCCTGCTCGGCCACTGTTGGACAGGTGGGAAGCTGTTAACCTGCCTGTGATGCGGACGCTGGGCCAGTGGGCTGCACCAGGCAGGCAGGGTGCTGGCTGTGGAGGAAGCCTCACGCCTCACGCCTTACGCCCCACACAGGAGACTTTGTAATAGGTCTTTATGGATGAGTTAGCTTCCAACAAGGAAAGGAAGAAGCATTTTAGGCTGAAGGATCCACATATGCTAAGGTGATGCCCTTACATTTGGGTGAGCTACAGTGGGGACCCCACACGCGTGGGGAGTGAGACAGAGATGGCAGGAGGGGCCGTATCACAAAGGGCTCGGTTTGCCTGGCTGGTGGTGGGACTTTCTCTGAGGGGCCTCAGAGGTTCCCAGTGTGTGTGTGTGTGGAGGGGACAAGACCTGATTTGCTTCAGAAGGATGACTCAGGTGGCTGCGTCAGGGACACCGAGGAGGGAAAATGGGGGCAAAGAGACAATCAGTAGAAACTCCGACAGGAAATTCAACATGGGTGGACGGCACCACGTGGCAAAGGGGTGAAATCTTCAAAGCCAGAGGTGAACCCTGCGGCCACTGACATCTAAAGCCGGGGTCAGGCTCCTCGGCCCAGCGCGTTGAGCCAGCTCTGTGCAGGAGTCACCAAAACCCTATCTCTGCTTCCCAGCTGCCTTCCAGTCCCAGAGATAAAGGAGCGTAATCCAAAGGAAAGGGCCCCCAAACCAAAGGGAATATTTATTTTAAGTCATTTGACGTCTGTAGGAAGAGAGAAAAAAAAAAAAAACTATCAAGGCCTGAATGGGGAACCGTGACATTCACAGAGCCCAGCCATTGTGTGAAGAGAAAAATTCCTCAAGATCGTGTTTGTCCAAGAAATCAGACAGTTTATGGTCCCTGAGTCAAAACACTCCAGCATTGGGAGGCAGTGTTTCCTGGGCTGAGCCCAGTTACTAAATAAAAAGAAAAGGAAGGAGCAATTAGATGCCATGAATTGTTGTTAGGTGGGTGGGGTTGGCTGCCAGGGCCCTAATCCAGCTGATGGGACAGAAGATCCCAGCAACCAGGCGCTCAGGCCTGCAGGCCCCTGTCCTCTGCTGTGCCCCACCACCCACCCTGACTGATGCCACGGTGAAGTCTACTCATGGTTCCAAACACCCTAGTGTCCAGGGACCCCAGGGAGGCTGTGAGCCCAGCCAAGTCCTGTAACCAGCCTAGTTAGCACTCGGGCTCCTCCCAGGGATCAAAAGAAACCCTACTCTCCTGCTGATGTGACAGTTTTCACTGGTGTCCTGCAAGGGATGACCACCAGAATAAGTGTGCCAGCCCCTCGTCTGTATCAGAAATGTCCAGGGTGGGGGGAGACTTTATCCCCTACGGGGGAAGAGGATGAGCCACCAGGTGAGAATAGGAGGAGGAAGACAGAGGGAAGAATGAGTGACAGGGAGTCTGCCCCACACCAGCCTGGGCCGTTCCCCTCCTCGGTCTCCTTGCTCCGTACCCTGCGAACCCAGGCATCTCCACGAGTCAGAACACTCTGTTGGCTGCTGGCTACAGAGTTCATATCGGGACCACCCTGGCTGAAACCCTGCAGGAAGAAATAGGGACAGCGATGAGTGCTGTGTGACAATGCAGTGCCCGTCTGTGCTTCCAGTCACTGAAGGGGACTGTGGGTAATAAGTTAGAATCCAGCTGCCTCCTGCCTCACCAAAAAAAAAAAAAAAAAAAAAAAAAAAGACCTAGTGCCTCTGGGCAGACTGTCTGTGTTTAAGGTTGCCCAGTAACCCCGGACATTGTTCAGGTGTCTCCCACATGACTGTACCTCAGAGAAGTGCAGTCTCTGAGCTAAGGTTACCTGGAGTGGCGAGGTATCTGGGGCTGGAAGATTCTCCAGGATTTAAGAGTTCAAGATTGCCTTTGTGCACTGATCCTGAAAGGGCACAAGAGTGTGAAGCGTAGCTCAGCATTCGTAGTCATGACGAATTCAGAGGGAGGTGTGAAATGTCTTCTTAAAGATGGGGAGCAAAAACATCTTATAGGCAAATGAAAGAGGAAAATCCCCAGCCAAAACCTGCAAACATGAACTGTGTCTCTGTTTACTTCAAAAAAGCAGAAGGCTTTGGACTTGACTTTATGTATATATATACACACACACATATATATGTACATAAACGTGTATCTATACATTCATATGTTAAAGAGTTAACTTTTTTTAAGTCCTTTTAAAGGAGCGCTCCATTTTCACAACTGAGAATAGAACTCGAGTGTTTTCTACAGCAGAGTCTGATTCTTTCACACCGCTGAGGGGCGTGGATGATACCCACACTGCACAGCACCACAAACAGAATGTACTGTTAGACCGCACAGATGCCATCAAAGCCTTTGTGGGGTTGAGAATTAATATTCAGCTTACGTGGGTGGGACAGGGGAGGGGTTGGGTGTTGTTTTGAAACTGGCAGCAGGACATCTTGTATCTAGACACAGTTCACGGCCTTGAGAGTGGTCTCAGCACCTACTGGCTCAGGCCCAGGGTCTGTCCTAAATCAGACGGACAGGCAGACCCTCACCCTGTCTCAGCTTAGCTCCTTGGCACGCCTTCTGTTGCTTCCTCCTCCTGTTTTTTTCTTCCAGCAAAGAAAGTCGTTCTAAACTAGATCACATGAAGACATTAGGGACTAGACGAGCCATCCCGCCTTGAAGCGTCTGCATTCAGCAGAGCCAGAGAGTTCTGGCCAGGGCCACAGACATGAGTCAGCAAGGCTGGGACTGGGATGTGGGACTCTGGGGAGAGTGGACAAGCTTTCTGCGAGTGCCTCTTACTCTACCAGATTGGCCGTCATCGTGGAGCCCAGGGGTGTGGGAGGGGGACAGACTGACCAGCACAGCCCTGCAAAGGTGAGAGTGAAGCTGACTGAATGTGATCTCGGCCCTGAGCTGCTCAGTAAAAGCTGAGGATCCATTGAAAGGTCCCCGAAAGCGCTCTGGGCTTCCCACAGTAGCTGGGTGACATTCCCTTCATATCCTGTAAATCAGGGACCACCACAAGAGAATGTTAGGCTAGTGAACTGGAGGTTTCTTCATTTAGAAACGGTCAGAAGACATGTGGCAGGTGATTTCCAGAAGTGGGGAGATGGGCATGTCCTCTTTCCAGCTGGGACCTTCCTTCCACACTGAGTCCAGAACTGTGAGGACAGAGGAGCGGTGATCACACCACTGAGCCCCGTGCACAGACACAAGGGTGCTCGTGAGGGCCTTTGACAGTTCCCCAAGAGCTCTGGTGTTTTCAAGCCCAACCCAGGACTTCAAGGAGGCCAACTGCAAAGGCCAGCACTGGGGCTAAGCCAGCTGCGGACAGGGCAATGCCCCAGGTGGGCGTGGGCTGGCCACCAAGTCAGGTGGGCTCTCTTGTTGGAAGCTTCCAGCAAAGCTGCCCAGTTTGGAAACTCAGATTTGGCAAACAAGCAAAGGAAAAATTAGCGCTGATTATTTTCCAGGGCTTCCATGCCCTCTGACATGTTAAGTTCCTATTAGCATTAGTCAGAATTAAACGCTTGTTTTATTGTTTGGTCTAGAGACAGGCTTTAAAACTCTGCCCATGATGAGGATAAGGCTGCAGATTCTGACAAGGACGTACCATCTGCAGAGTCGTGTGTGAGGCTTTGCTGTTTTTTGGTTTTATTTTGTTTGAAGGCAGCTTTATAGTTTTGTTCTGTTTTTAAAATGCAAGTACCTTGAGCCCCCAAAAGAAAACAACCCACGTTGCAATAAGCTGGACTTCAGAAGAGTCCTCTCTTTCTTGCAGGGGAGGAATTTTGGTTTTGTAGAAGCTGTTCTACCATAAAGACAAACGTCTTAGCAGTTTGTATCTGAGCCTGAGAGTTTTTCTTTTCATCCTGTGTGATTTCTGATTGTGCTGAGCTGGTTGGCTGCGAGCCTGGCAAATGCAGCTCAATGGCGCGCCCTGAAGGCCAACAGGAGGATGTACCAAGAGATTGAAATGAGGAACCTCACTCAGGCCCTCCCTGTCTGACCAGCCACAGCCTAGAAAACCAAGTAGCTCGTTACTACGCCAGGTTCTGACACCGGTAGCTGTTTATGCATGTGCCCACAGGGTCGAGAAGAGATTGGATTTTGTCACAAAACAGGCCACAGGCCTTGGACTGAATTCCAGCCTCCACCTCTCTGCCTTGGTTTCCCTTTCTGTATAATATAGAATACAAAGTCATTATTTTTTATTGTTTACCACACAGCAAGCTCCGTTTTATGCGCTTAGCATGTGTTAACCCATTTAATCCTTACAACACCCCTCTGGCTTGTGTGCAGTTATTACCCACTTTGTACAAATGAGAAAACTAAGGCCCAAGGTGAGTCAGGAAGCTTCACAGCCAATAACTGGAAAAAGTAGGTTGGAGCTAGGTGGTGTGGCGCTGAGCCTGGGCACGGCACACTTCACGCTGCGGGGCCGGGCCACTGTGAGGAATGGACAGAGAATATCAACTGCCCGGCCGTTGGGCTGGCACAGGGTAATGCTCACTGAACAGTAGCTATAACCAGCTTCCCACTCTTGGTTGACCGCTTTCATAAAGTTACCATAGACGCAGGGAATCAGTAAACAGAGATGACTAAGAGAGCACTTACTGGGTGTACAGAAAATCATTTCACTCCTGTGTCTGCCTATCCACTTAGCACAATGCTTTCCAGGTGCATCCGGGTCATGGTGGGACTTCTTTCTTTTTTAAAGTTGAGTAATACTTCATTATATAACTATAGAGCAGTGGTTCTCAACCTTCCTAATGCCACAGTGTATTTTCATTGTTAAAAAGGGATCATGACCCACAGGTTGAGAACTGCTGCTATAGAGGGTGTCCTAGAAGTCAACACACACAGGAAAATGAACAAACTCAAGTGATCTGTTATGTTTTGTATGTTAAATATGTTTATGAGTTTATGCCAACACAGAGAGAAATATTTTGTAAAGATTTTGTAAAAATTTTGTAATGAATATTTTGTAAATAGAGGTACAATTTCCCTTCTTCTCTGTGCAACTTTGAGACACACTGTACCACACTGTCTTCACCCACCGGTCAATGCACATTTAGTTTGTTTACACATCTTAGCTATTGCCAGCAGCGCTGTAAGGAATATGAGAGAGCTAGCATTTGTTTGAGACCTTATTTTCAATTCTCTCTTATAGAGCCCCAGAAGTGGGACTGCTGAATCACGTGGTGGTTCGACTATTAATTTGCAGGGGGTGGGGACATCACCACACTGTTTCCACAGCAGCTTCACCATCTCACATTCCCACCCATTGTGCAAAGGCTCCAGTTTCTCCACACCCTCACCAACCCTCGTTAGCCTTCGGGGTTTTTTGATAACAGCCACCGTAAGAGGTATGAGGTGACCTCACATTGTAAGGAAATATGCTATAAAAATGAAATGTCAAATAATTGGGTAAAGAAACCAGTACAT
Organism: Galago senegalensis; assembly: GCA_963575145.1. Classification (NCBI taxonomy): domain Eukaryota; kingdom Metazoa; phylum Chordata; class Mammalia; order Primates; family Galagidae; genus Galago; species Galago senegalensis. The sequence goes on along the minus strand of CAUYTI010164936.1, from coordinate 55,720 downwards.
GGTGTGCAGACACTTGACATGTCACAGAAACTATGTACGAATGCAAAAAAACAATCAATTCTTACTATATATAAATTCTTAGTATTCTTAATATTTATATTAACCCGTGACAGGAGAAGAAAAACTGAGTTCAGGAAACACTTCCCAGTTGCATCTGTTACACACACACTCAGGCGCATGTACGCATGTACGTTGTTACAGGGAGAAACTCTTACACATGCTACATTTTAAAGACCAGGACAGGAGGGTTTAGGCGCCAGTGGAGTGAAGTAAGAAGTTGTCCTCTATGGAGAAAGGGGTAGGGAAACATACCTTCCAGAGTGAGGCCAAATTTAGGGGGCATTTCTTTTGAGATACTGGGGGTCTCAGTGTTTCCTAGCAAGGCAGTTAATGAGCATGAGGAAGGGGGACTGAACCCCACTAGGAGGTGGCCCTCTCTTGGCCTCCCTCAGCTGCAGCCTCCAGAGCTTGGGTTCTGCGCCTGCAGAGACCCCTTCTGCCCAAATGCTGGTGGTGCAACACAGCCCACGCAGGCTGGTCCCAAAGCTCCCGGGCAAGAGGTGTGGGGACCAGAACCCATGCAGGGGCCTGGGAAGCCCTTCCAGTGTTGCTGAGGCCCAGAGCCACTGTCCTATTGCATGCACACCTGGACCACCGCTGGGCGGCAGGCACATGCTGGTAGCTGCCGGGAACAGGGATGGCTCAGTTCTGTCCACTCAGTCATCTGCCCGATAGAGGTGGGCACACCTGACTGTAAGGGGGCTATGGAGGGTCACACAGGGAGAGCGGGGATGCCTGCCAGAGGGGCTCCCAGAGCCATCCCAGAAGAGGAGCTAATTGAGCAGGAAAAGGACCGTCCCTATACAGAGCAGGTGGGCAGAGAGGACAGCGCAGAGCTGTGGCAGGCTCAGGGGGACATGTGGTGCGTGGTGCCGGGAGCGAGGATGGAAAGGCCCCATGTGCCCGAGGAGAGATCACAGTTATTTCCTCCTGGAGGCAAGGCCCAGCTGCCTCTTTGGTTCTTCGAGAATCAGTAAGATTTACAAGGCTGTCCGGGCTCCTCCAGAATGCACACACCTGGCCTGGGGTTAGGGTGACACGGGATAGAGACAACACAGGGGCCTCCCATAGAGCTTCTGTCTGAGGACAAGATGATAGCTTTATGACCAGAGGCCAGCTATGGAGGCCTATATTAATTTCTAATTGAAAGCCCATAATCATTGCAACGAAAAACCTCTGCCATCACCACGCCCCCGTCAGACTTCGAAGTACACTAGAATCCTACGTGGAGGTGGTTTACAACAAAACAGGGTAAAGAAAGTAAAAAAGAAGTTAGTTAAGAAAAAAGGCGTTCCTGAACTCTCCTTCAGCACATGTAAGATTTTTAAGGCAGGTGAACTGCAACAGCCCAGCCTCACTGGTGCCCTTGTTGTGTAGGAAGTGGCCGCAGGGCCGATAATGAGATGGCGAGAGTCCCAGGCCCAGACATTTAGCATTTTCCTGCTTTTTAAATGTATATAAAAACAAGGTCACTGTGAAACGCAAGTGGAATCAGAAGCCTGAGTCCCAGCTCGGCCAAGGCCTAACTACAGGGGCAGGGAGGGGTCTAGACAATCTCCGGCCCTAAACCCCCCCCCCCCCGGGGCTGCCCTGAGCATCCCTGAACTTGGCCTCCTATCGTTTGAGTAGTCTAGGTACAAAGAAGAACCAAGGAGAGGGATTATTCTGCTTATCCCAGGAAGCAGCATCATTGTCCTAGAAACTTCTGCAGTTGCTGCACTGATCTGGAGCCCAGGGAATAAGAGAAGCCTGGAGCCTCACTGAGGTCAGCCCCTTGAGCACCACGCCCCTTCCCACAAGCTCAGTGGACAAAAGTGGGTGGTCTTGAAGTCTCCAGTTACCATGCAGGGGTCCCACTTGGGTCATGTGACCTTCCCTGGGTCCCCACCCCCTGGGTTCTTTCATGAACCTGGCTGGGCACTGTCAGCACAGTGCCCTTTCTGGGCAGGTGTGGGACGTGGGGCTCCCTGAGATCCGGAAGGGGTCCAGCCTCAAATCTTTCCTCCATGCCAGGAGCAAGTGGAATGTCTGTTACAGCTGAGCGGCTCACAGCCAGAGTGGAGGCAGACTGGGGCAGAGAAGCTCGTCCATAGGCAAGTGGACAGAAGGAAAGGGTGGTTCCTGACACTCTCGCTTTTTTCCTGTGAAATGGGAATAAGCAGCGCTGAACAAATCTGGGCTGAAACAGTAACAGGAAGCCTGATGTGCGGGGCAGAAGGTTTGAAGTGGCAGACCTGGATGATGAGAAACTCTGAATTCTAGCTAAGAGACCCGGAATTTCACTTGTAAAATTGTATTTAAAAAAAAAAAAAGTTAAAAAACAAAGCCAGCATGGTGTTGTGATTTGTCTTCTCACTACTCTGCTCTGTAGGCATAAGAGCAAAGACAATGGCACTGGGCAGCTTAGGGGTTCCTTGGGATGTGTGAAATCTATTCACTTAAATGCTTATTATTTTGCAATGTACGACTCTGAATATACCGGGTGAGCAAAATCAATACAAACTGTACTTCCATGGTGCATAAGACCTAGTGGCTCAAGGGAACCAAAGATGCTGTGATGGGAGTGTGGTCAGAGGCAACAGGCATGGAGGGGTGGGGAGATACAAAAAGGCAGTGCAGAGACCAGTGGCCAGAGGCGTCTGTGAAATTAAAGGCCAATTGGGGTGGGGGAAGCTCATAAGAAAACTGAAAGAGCAAGAGACTCGTCTGAGAGAAGGTTGTTGATTTTGCTATGGGAAGCCACTCCAGGTGATGCCTGGTCCAATGTCACACCTACGTGTGGGGCTAGAGGAGGCAGAGCTGAGGGCACCAGGCCAGAGGTCAGGACCAGGGAGCCAGGCTGTGAGGACAGGCCACATGCCGTGACATAAAGCTCCCTGGGTTTATGGCAGGTGCTCAGGAGGAGAGGAAGATTTAGGACTGGTCCAAACTGTCAGCTCATGAGGATCACAGGATCACAATTTGGAAGAAGAAAAACAGGGACATATAATAGCTCCTGGGATGACCATGGGCTACAATGGAAGATGAACATTCATAAAGGGTTAGACATCTGTAGAGAGTGTGGTGCTAAGAGAACGTTCAGACCGGTACATGGAGATGAAGAAATGAGTAACCTCCAGAGAGAAAGCACATTTCCATCAAAGCACGTGAGTGCAGAGGGCGCTGTGCCACGAGGACTCTCTGGAGACACAGAAACAAAGGGTGGGGGCATTAATTTTAAGGAACTGGGTCCTGAGATCAAAAGGCCCAGCCCTCAGGTTGAGACCCAGGGGAGAATTGATGTGGCAGTCTCGAGTCTGAAGCCAGTCTGAAGACAGAATTCGTCTTCCTCTGGGGGCTGCAGGCTTTTATCTTGAGGTCTGCTAATTGTACAAACGCGCCCCCCTCCATACACACACTTACCAATTACGGAGGGCAATCTGCTTTATTCGAAGTCTAGGGATTCAAATGTGAATCATGTCTAAGAAATACCTTCACAGCACCATCCAGACGGGAATTCCACCAAGCGCTGTGTGTACATAAAATCAACCATCACCATCTTCAGAACGGCAGAGGACGGTGAAAGGCTGCGCTGTGGATTCCTAGGTCTACAATGGCTGGACTAGGGAGTGCGGGGACAACAAGAGCCAGGGGTGAAGCAGAGAGAAGGAGGTTCAGAGGACAAGGGAGAACGAAATTGGCAGAGGGGTGGGGAGAGGGGCAGCTGAATGCTGACCTCAGACACCTGAACGTCGACACCAGTTATTCTGGTGCCCAAAGTGAACTAGGATTCAAGACAGAATCTGAACTGGCTTTGGGGAAACAAAAAGGCCGTCAGGGCTGCCCGGTAACGTCCCTGCAGTCCTGAGCCCTCTAGCTCCCAGAGTCTCTTTCAAATGCTGAGTCTCCCTGCCAGGCTCGAGCTAGATGGGCCAGGCGTCTGGGTCCTGAAACCAGGAGGACCAGCTGTCTGTGCCGTGCTGGGTCACACGACCTGCGCCCTGCAGAGGGCTGCTCTCAGCCGGCGGTGCTGATCCAGCAGACAAGTCGCCTAGCCCTGGAACCCTCAGGCTAAGGCTGACAGTATTTCAGGAACGGCCATAAAGGAAAACTGAGCAAGTTCTAAAACAATAAAACAAAATGAACATCGTGCAAGCTGAGGCCAGAATCCATCATCGCCCGTCACTCCTAGCACCACCGACAGGGACTCGCTGCCTGCCTCCCACGCGCCGGACACGGTGACCGAGCGAGGCCCGAGCGTCTGGGAGCCTCCGGCCACCACCGCGCCTCCCACCCCCGCCCCGGGCCCCGGCCGCGGGAGAGAGCCCGGGAGCGCCGCCCAGTGGCCGCGCGCGTAGGTGCAGCCGGCCCCTGCAGCGCCGGGCCTCGTTGCGAGGGAGAGAGACCTTTGAGCCACGTCCAAGCCGCTGCCCCTTCCTTTCCCTTTCTCCCCACCTGTTTCCCTGAATTAGAAGCCACTGAAATGTAAAAGTAAATAAATAACAGAGCTGAGCAGGAGCCGGGAGAGCTGAGGATGGCTGCACGTCCCAGCGCCCGGCCTCCCTGCCCATCCGAGACCCGCGGGCAGCCTGGGAATCTCACTCTGGGGCGCCAAAGGCAACAGAAGTTGCCGACCAGAAACGCGTTCGCATTCTCCTCTCCCCTTCTGTCTGGATTATCTTTCCATTCCCTCCGGCCTTAATGGGCGTTCACAGGGCCAGCTTGCTAACCCAGGCCCTGTTCCCACACGAGGGCTGACCATCGGGCTCTCTCCTAAAATGTATATGACTTTTGATTGAGCAGGAAGCACACGGCCTTGTATCTGTATCTCCCCAGGGCCCCCCACCAGCCCCAGCCTGCCCGTACAAAAGAGTCAAAGATGGGTACAGACGGTCCAGAGAGAGAGGAAGGGCTGGCAAACTGTGCTTCATTCAATCATTGCGGAAGGCAGAGCTGGAAAATTCAGGGAAAATGAAACCCTAATTAGTGGATTTTTGTTTTAATTAGCATGCTGAATATGTGTCCCCTATTAGTCACATTCCCACTTTGTTCCCTGGCTGTATTGACGTAGCCACGGGCTGGGACAGAGGTTCTCAGCACGAATCCCGCTTAAAGGCAACTCCAGAACCCCCACCCTTGGGACTGGCTTCTTACCCCCTGGTCCTCTTGGTCTTAATGTCCTTTTCATTTCTTCATCCTTAAATTTTACAACGGACATTTAGAAGAAAACTATGGTACTCGTGGTGTCGTGTTCACAGGGGAGATGCCTGCAGAGAGTTTCATCCTGTGCTTTCTGCTGTGGTCGCCCTCAGCACCCCCCACCCTGGAGCCTGGCCCCTCACACAGGCCTTCTTGTGCGGCACCTCCAGCCATTCCCTGGCCCAAGCTGAACCCCATGGAGGGAAGCGACTTGCCCTTCCTGCACCACATCATTCTGTCCTACAGATTTGGCCAGAATCACCATCCCACCAAGGCCACTTGGGGAATCTTGATGCACCTTTCAACTTCCTGCTCAAGTGTCCTGTGAAAACCTCACCAGGAAGAATCTGGGGCGTCTCCAGCTCTCGAACACTTTTCAGTGTACACTGTGATCCTTGCTGGCCTCGGTCCATCCCACTCCACTGAGCTTCTGAGGTCAAGACCCATGGACATCTACCTTTGAAAGCCCAGATATGTAGAAGTAGCACTGCCTGGCCATGAGAGGCGCTCACCACGGTGAGTGGATGGAGAGACAGTAAGTGATAGATGTTGGTAGATGATGATAAATTCAATGGGTAGATGTTTGATGAATAAATAGGGAACAGGAGGTCTGGTGTGCAATGTTCCTGAGCAAGATTACAGAGGTCGGCTTTCCGCACCCACCACCCCGTGCTAATATATCTTTTGTTCCACTTCCAAAGCTTATGGCAGCAAAGACCCTTCACATTGTAGCCCATCATCCTCTATCTCCCCGGTAATATTGCCCCACTCTTCACATCCCTTAGCTCCTGCACAAATCACACGTCCTGGGCCTCATGCCTTCAGGACCCATGACTGAGTGACAGTGGGAGGACGGCAGAGAAGTTAATTCACACTGTGGTTTTAATTACTAATACTCATCTCCTTTCATTTAGTGTTTGATATTTCTGCAAAGTCTTTACTGGGCTGTGAAATGTCCGTTTCTCTGTCGGGGATACTTTTGTAGAGCAAAAGCTCTTTCCCCGTGGATTTCATACTTCTTGTATAAAATCATGTCAGCAAAATAACTGCCTTATTCAAAGCTAAACTAGAGCCATGAGGGTCCCCGTCCCTCACAGAGGCCCTTGACGGCTCAGGTCTCTGACATCTCCATTTGGAATCTACAGGGAAAAAGTCTGAGAATTGGGGGCATGTGGGGTACAGAGCAGAGAGATAAGGGGAAAAAGGAAGGAAGCAAAAAAAGAAAAGGAGGAAAAAGAAACCCTTTGGGAGCGGTCAGTGCTGTGTGACTCTTCTCATGCACATGCTTAATCCATGAGCAGAAAGTCTTTGCAGGATATGCAGGTTCTGATGGAAACAGGAAACTTATGAGGAAGTTTCTAGAAGAGGAAGGAATGTTCCAGAAGATAAATCAACGCTCCATAAACTCAGAGATGGTGCTTGGTTGGGCATAAGCTAAGATAAACAGGAACAGCAACGGATTCTAGGCACATAAAGGAGCAGGCGGACCGGCATGAATGGGGAGCCCACAGGCTGTGGTCTTTCCTGCTGCCACAGAGAAGGGTGCTGAAATGATTACTTTTCCTTACATACTTAGCATTTCAGCCAAAGACATCTAATACCATTATAACATAATTGAATTAATTCCTCACCTCCCTCTATAAGCATAAAGAGACTCCAACAGTTTCAACTCCACTCTGCTAGGAAATAATCTCTGCCTGCCCAAGACAGGTGTAAGGGCCCCTCCTGTGTGCTCCCATCACTTCCAGGACTATGTTATGAAATAAACAGCCCCATCATCACCTGATTACTTATCTGAAATCTCTTATCATATGTACCTGGATAGGGCAGAGACCGGGCCCTACATACCGGCATCCATAGCCAAGCTCAATACCCAACACATGATAAAATTCATCTGCCTTCTGCTAGCCTGGCACAAGGCTGACTTTCGATTAATAGTTGTTGAATTGAATCAAATATTGGCCCCACTTATGCATGCATCATGCCAGCTCTGTGGAGGGGACTGATCTGGGGACTTTTAACGTATCAACTCATGTAATCTTCACACTGGCCCTCTGAGGGGTGCACTAGTTCTTTACAGATAAGAGAACTAGCACACAAACAGGTGGCGGCCTTGCCCAAGGACACCCCAGAAACAAGCAGAACCTAGAGGCCCTGGACCCAGCCAGCCTGGCTGCAGAGTCCAGGTTCCCACTGCTCCACGACATTACCTGTTGGAGCTTTTTACAACTTCCAATTTCACAATTACTCTACACCAGCTATTTCTGGTCTAGAGACAGAGAAATATGTGCAAACCGTGAATCCTCTTGAAAATTTGCAGGGACATCTTATGTCAGCCTTGGTCAGGGGTACCCAGGGCATTCAAAAATTGGGTTGCTCTCTGTCAGTCCCCTTGGAGAGTGAAGAGAATACAACTTCCAACACACTAGCAAAAAGGGCTCTGGGGACCTTAAACGCTACAGAGACCCTTCATTCATTCAGAACTTCCCCACTGTTTAAAAGTTTCTGTCCTTTTCAATATTGGGCTGAAATCACCCTTATCATAATACACTAAAAATGAATAGTATTAATATAATCCCCAAGTCATAGAAATAAAATAATTCTACCAGTTTCAAGAATGCAAGGGTATACTAAAAACAGTTTAATATGGAAATTCCAAATAGATTTTCAATTTACAAAATCTTCCCAATTTCCAAGACGCAGGTCCCCTCAAGGTATTAAACTCAAAGCTGTGGTAGCTGAGCTCTGAGCGACAGGCAGATCTTTCTTAACAGTTGGAGAGCCCAAGTCAAAAGCCAACACAGCATGTCTCTAACTACCTAAAAATTTAAATCAAGCTAACAAATAAATAAGTGTGATCTATCCTCTTTGATAAATAAACCTTTGCAATGACAGGATTTCATAAAATGTGTGTAATGTTAGGGTCTTTATAGTATTAAAAATGAGAAAAAGATCAAAGACTGATAAAATTCGATTCTATTTTGAACACTTGATTGTTTTCTAATGGACCAACAATGTTTGAGTGAGAATAAAATAAAGATCAATATAAATAAAGATCAATATAAATAATAAAGTGTGATATATTTATTCCATTAACTTTATTTCTCATGCCCACATTTGGGCCAAAGCATAAATTATGTTGTTATAATCAGATGTTCACATAACTTATGTCCTATTGAAAGTGCTAATTTAGAGATAAAATGTAAGTGTACTCAAAGGGTAAACGTTTTGAGTACATATTATCAAAAACCTAAATTAGAGGGGAGGAGAGGATGGGAGGATGGTTGGAGGGAAGGAGATTAATTGACAGGACCACACCTATGGTGCATCTTACAAAGGTACATGTGAAATTTAGTAGGGGTAGAATATAAATGTCTTAACACAATAACTAAGAAAATGCCGTGAAGGCTATGTTAACAAGTTTGATGAAAATATTTCAAATTATATATTAAACCAGCACATTGTACCCCATGATTGCATTGATGTACACAGCTATGATTTAAAAAAAAAAAAAAAAACTAATTTAGGTCTCAGAATCCCATCTCTGGTCTCCTGTTCCATGGCAGATGTGTAGCCACAGCCCAGACACGATACAGACCCTCTCAGTTCTATCAGCCTCTGTGCAAACTGTATTAATATTCTGACAGGGGAAAAACAGGGGAGAGATCTCCTTGAGGCTCAAAGTTGGGGGAATCTGGGAAGGTCTAGTGACTCTAGAAGTGCCATTAGAAGGCCAGAAGTTAACATATCTTCAAGGACATTAGCGTTCCAGGGTATTAATACAGGAAGTATCCAGCAGGGGCAGGCCTTAGCGGGTTGTCAGCAGCTGAGGTAGAGCCCACAGGACGCAGGATTGCAAATAAATACTCTGAGTAACCGCTGTACCCTGGAGACCTCTGCTGTCCAGGACAGTAGCCCCTTGTCACCTGTGGCTACTGAGCACTTAAACTGTAGCTCATTGAGATATGCCGGGTGTGTAAAATACCGATTCTAAGGACTTTGTACAAAAAAGGAATCTGGTGCAGCTCAATAATTTTTATGTTGATTACATGTTGAAATGATATTTTGCATATATTTCATGAAGTAAAACACTAATATCAATGTCACCGGTTTCCTTTTGTTTTTAATTTGGCTACTAGAAAATTTAAAACATGTGGCTCACGTATTTTTTTTAATGGTTTCAGCATCATCTTCCAAATTTGTGTTCGTTTTTTATATTAAGTCATAAACACATAGATCATGTATACGTTGATGCCTTTGTGGGGTACAATGTGCTGATTTTATATACAATTAGGAATGCTTACATCAAACAGATTAAGATAGCCTTCACCTCATTTACTTAATTTTGTCTTAAGACATTTATACTCTATACTTCATAGATGTGACATGTACCCTTGTGATATGAACCATATTTTTATTGGACCTAGACCATCCTCGGGCTGAAGAGCCAGTTCTGCAGGATTTTTCCCTGGCTTCCCGTGTCTGAGTCCCTCTGTTTCAACTGCGGGGTTGTGGGCAGTGGGTTCAACTCTACAGAGGTCTCTCTGCTGGGCGTGGCACCGAGAGGACTGTTCAAGTCCCTGGTGATTAATTTGAGGCTTAATAGATGCTCAGCCTCTTCCAGGCCTCCCACAAGCTGGAAGTGTGACCTTTATACATTCTGGTCCATTAGTGACCCCATGTCATTGTCAGTGAAGAAAAAGGCACTGTTGATTGCACACAAGACAACTCTCAGAATCAGCACACCGTGAGGCTGAGGACAGAAATGCTGGGCTCAGCGGAGAATGGCTCATGGTTCCATGGGTGGCATTAAGTATAAAATGTGAACTCTGCTGCCTTTCAGCCAGATCGGCCCTGGGTGCTGTTGATCAATTTCAAGCAGGAGCAAGCTCCTTTTCCTAAATGCAGACGCTGTCCCGTCTGGGTTGTCCCCTCTGACTCAACGTGCTGTAAACACTGTCTTGGCCACTGCAGTCATAGTACCCGTTGTATCATAAAAACATCTGGGCCAAGTTATGAAGGAACCGGGAGGGTGTGGGGAAAGCTTTTCCTGCTGGAGAGATCCGCGTCTCTGCAGACTTCGTCATGCACAGATGCCAGGTGGATTTCAGATAAGATAGTTTTGCAACTGTTTGCTGTCAAATTGTACCATCTTTCCACATTTTCGTGTGCGTGTAATTTAGCATTATTCCAGAAATTTTTTTTTGAATTTCAGATGAATATAAGGGTACATGTGATTAGGTTACGTTGTTTGCGATTGTTAGGAAAAGACTGAGTTATATAGTTAAGCCTTTACCCAGGAGGTATGCCATTCACCCCTACATTGTCCCTGTTAAGTGGGAGCTTACTGAGTCCCTTTCTCCCTACTCTCCTGCCCCCTTTCTTGAATTTGTGTTTTTCCTCTCATGTGGGCCTATAACTCCAGAATGGAAAAACAATCTCGACGCCTGTAGCACAATGGTTACAGTGCGGGCTGCAACACTGGGGCTGGCGAGTTCAAACTCGGCCCAGACCTGCTAAACAACAATGACAACTGCAACAAAAAATATCCAGGCATTGTGGTGGGTGCCTGTAGTCCCAGCTACTTGGGAGGCTGAGGCAAGAGAATCAGTTAAGCCCAGAGTTGGAGGTTGCTATAAACTGTGGTGCCAAGTCACTCTTCCGCCAGCAACGTAGACTCTGTCTCAAAAAAAGAATAGAAAAACAAGCATCCTAAGTACTCAATACTAATTTGAAAGTAGTACTTGTACAATTCCAGATTTGTTTTCTTTTTAATGAATCACCTTTTTGCACTACACTGAGCCTCGCTTTCCCCCCAACTTTATGGAGATACGAACGACAAATAAATTTATACATATTCAAAGCCATGATGTTTTGTACACGCATCTGTTGTGAAATGAGCACCATGGTCAAGCTAGTTGACATACACATCGCCTGACGTAATTACCATTATCGTGAGTTTTCGGTGACAACTCTTGAGATCTACTCTCTTAGCAAATTCTGGGTGTAAAATACAGCACTGTTCACTGTAGTCACGCTGTACATGAAGTCGCCAGGACGTACTTGTCTTATAGCTGAAGGTTTCTACCCTTTGACTCCTATCTCCCCTTTCCCCCACCTCGCCCCTGGTAACCACCGTTCTACTTGCTGTTGGCTGTGCATTCAAATTTTTCTTTCTTTTTTTTTAAGTTTCCACTTGTCACTGACATCATGCAGTCTCTGTCTTCCTATGCCTGGCTTATTTCATTTGTCGTGATGTCCATACGTTTCACCTGTTTTGTAAATGGCAGGATTTTCTTCTTTTTAAAGGCTGAATAACGTTCTGACAGTTTCTTCATCCCTTCGTCCGTTTATGGATACTAGGTGGTGGGGTTGTTTCCAGGCCTGGCTACTGGGAATGACGCTGCAGGGAACAGGTGGTGCAGATGTCTCTTCCAAATTGATTCCTTTCCTTTGACTATATACCCAGTTGTGGGATTGATGGGTCACATTGTAGTTCTGTTTTTAACTTTTTTTGAGGAAATGGAAATAGGGCTGTTTTGTACAGTGTCTTGGTTTGGAAATCTAGGTCATCTGGGCCCAGATTGTGGGTTCTCCAGTGCAGGCAGTAGAATGGGTCGGTATGGTGGCCAGAAGGTTCTAGAAGACTTGCGCTAACAGGTGTGCACCCAGCCCTGGGCCACTTGCTGGCATTACCTTGTTTCCCTCAAAATAAGACCTACCAAAAAAGTAAGCCCTAGCAGGATTTCTATGCATTTGTTAAATATAAGCCCTACCCCAATAATAAGACCTAGTGATGGGCGTGGCTATACAGTGTATCTCCATAGCCACACCATGTATTTTGGCGCTGAGTAGTAAGGAAGACTGGAATACCTTTTATGTGCCACAGCTCCTTTCTCCGAGCCATTGGCATGTGGTAACCTCAGTCGCAGGCATCCTATTGCACACCTGCAAATGGCTAGGGGAAATGAGTTCACGCATCACTAGCGCCAGCCCCACCAACAAGGTTGGCTTCCCCTGTCAGGACCCAGAAGAAGATGACTTAACTGTATTTGAATAAATATAGATTGTTGTATGATACTTAATAAAAATAAGACATCCCCTGAAAATAAGCCCTAGTGTATTTTCTTGAGAAAAAATAAATATAAGACAGTGCCTTATTTATGGAAAACATGGTAGCTATGGGAGACAGGACTTCTCTTGTCCAGCCAGGCTCCCCACCCACCTTCAAGGGATAGCCTTTGGCCACAGACATACACATTCTGGCAGGGCTGTCCAACCAGTAGCTGCTGGGCCACAAGCAAATTATGCGAGACCTGTTTGGCTTAACCGGGCTGTCGGATATTATGAAAATCATGCACAGACCCTCTTTGTGCCCATTAGCTTTCATTATTATTTGTGTGTTTAGTGGGTGGCCCAAGACAACTCCTTTTCTTTCAATGCGTGGCAGAGAAGGAAAAAGCTTGGACAGCCCTGTAAGAAACAAGCTTTCGTTAGAGTTGGGATTCACAACAGAAAAAAAAGAGAGGGAAGAAGAAAGAGAAAGAAAGAAAATCCCCCGTGGTGTCAGCCAAACACAGCCGGCCAGTTTAGAACCATTGCATCTAGAGTTAATTACGTTCCAACACAAGCAGAAAAGGGGCCACCGAAATAACGAGCAACTCAGATTTTCCCATCTGTGTTTGGGTAATGACCATACACGTTCCTTGAAAACAGCCTTTTCACAATGGTTTCTTACTCTTTCGCGAAAACAAGATTGTTGAAATGTCTGAAAATTAATTTTTATATACTTGTGGGTTTTGCTCCCTAAACACATTTATTTCTGGTCTGGGGATGAAACAGAAAACAGACCCGTTGAACGTAGCACTAATTTCTTTTCTGTTTTTTTTTTTTTCCTTCTTCTTCTGCTTTCTTTACAGATTCATACGACCCTAGCAGAGTGGAGAGGGTATGACGAAACGCCGGTGACACTTGGGACCTCTTTTGTTTGTCAACTGAGGAATCTCTGGTTTAGTCTGTTAGCCCAACTTGCCCACGGAGAAGCCGAAAGCCGTTGTTTTTCAGTGTGGTGACTCGTCCTATCCCACTGCCACTAGGAACCTTGCCATCCATACAGAATTGCTTGCTGGAGATCAAGCAATCGTCCGTTGAAACCATCTGTTTTCATAGCATGAAGATTTAATGCCTCTAATTAGAAAAGAGTTTTCACAGAAACGCTCCTTACTGATGGATGGGGCCAAGCTGGTAACTAGTTTGGTATGGCTCTGGTTCTGTGTGCGATCTTCAACGTGGAGGATGGAGTGAGTGATTTTTGAAAGGACAGTGAATGTTATCGATTCCCCTTTGCCTGTGGCCTGGGCTCACTGTCAGGGGTTTGGGACCCAGGCACACTTTCAGTTTGGGGGAAATGTGAATGAATATATAGATCCCATTTCTAATCAATTTGGCCTTCTGTCAGGAGTAACTTTACCTATAAGCAGCTTGCTATCAGAGAATAAAAGCAATACCTTGGAAGTTCCTACAAATTTAAACCTGTACTGTAATATACTAAGAGTATTATTTATCTGGCGATGGAGAACTTTGATTGTTTGCAAACATGCCATTGTCTGCTTTGCACTCAGTATTACTTATCTTTATTTTCTCTATGGGTATTTAGAAATTCTTTATACGAAAAGCAAAATGCTGGGTTCCAATAGACCATTTTAACAAAGTAACTATATTTCTTTTTACAAAAATGCTATTTTTCTATGATGTAAAAACAGTTGTTAGGTGGCAGATTTTTAAGGAAGTATGATTTTATTTAAGAGTCTGTAATCCCTTTGTGTGAGAGGAACCCAGAGGGGGTTCACTTTTGCTTTAAAGCTGATGCCATGCTGTTACCTTTCCTTTTACCTTCGAAAATTGTCAACACGGACGTTATCACAGGGTTCATAAACTCAACGTCCCAGAACGATTTTTGTACAGATGTAGCTCTAAGGTTATATTTGAAAATAACCCTCTCAAAACCAGCCAACATCTTCACGATAGCTTTTGCTACCACATCAACTAGAATTACCAAAAAGCATAGTTTTATCTTTGTATGTCTGTGGCGACCTGCCCCAAGACCAGCCTTTTTTCCCCTCCCCCCACCCCTTTAAAGAAACACGTATTTTTATCTAGAATGATCTGAAGTCGTCTCTGAGTATTTTTTAAAAGTGTTTGGGGACATTATATATGTATGCCATTACAAAAATATTCTGAGGCCTATGTATTCTGTGTTTAATATCGCATTAACCTGCACAAAATGTATGCATTTTTTCCCCTGCATTTATTGTTTCTTTCTTTAAGGTTTTCTTATTAACTAACATTTCCTAAAGGGTTTCTTATCTCCTTCCTCCCTCTCTCCTTTCCTTCTTTCCGTCCTTCTTTCTCCCTCTATTCCCGCCCCCCTTTGTTTTCTTTTTGAGAAACCACCTTCTCTATTTTTAGACATTTCAAATTCCTAAACTGTGAACCGTGGGTGGTGACCTGTCCTCTGGCCCTAAAACAACCGGGCTTCCACAGCCCGCTCTTATCTGTACCATATGATTTTATTTCATAAGAGCCTCATGTGTTTTGGACTGTAATAAACAAAACAGAATCTAAGTAGCCCTGACAAATCTTTTCAAATTCACTTATCAGTAGTTTGGGTTTTCACCTATGACTCAGAGTCACCTCTTTCCGGACCTCGGCTCCTAGGAAGAGTTCTTGTAGGCTCAAATTTTTTCCAGCAGCAGTTAGCCGGGCCAAGTCTCTTCCCAGGATGGGTTTAGTGGGGAAGAGGTCAATCACTCTGTTTTAGTCTTTGAACCCGTCAAGTCCTCTGGTCTTACTGATGGCTGAGCTACCTGGAGGCCTTTGCTATGCGGGGAGGGTCCTGCTTCTCTCTTTAAATAAATGCCAGTGCAAGCGAGTATATGTGTGTGTGTTATACATACAAGTACATATACACACACGTAAATGTACACATACGTGTACGTGTCTATTAACTCTTTCCTGACTTCCCCTTAAATTTTGCTGATCCCGTCTAAAAGACCTGGGTCATCAAATGAATGAAATACGACCTTATTCCTCAGAAGAAAGAAAAGGAGCCTCGACAAAACAAAATTGCCACACCTTATGCATCTCTCAAACCAACATACGATGCTTTTCTGTTTTGTTTTAAGTTATCGTATCCTATCTTTCCCAAATTTCTAAATGTAGTCAAAATTATCATTATTTATACTTCAGCTGAAATTGTTCTGCTTTCAGGCTTACACGTAAATCTCTCTGGGGAAGAAAAAGGTGGCTTTCAAAATTTAACTCAAAAAATGGACTTTTAAACTTACATATTCTTAGATAAACATTGCTTATCAAACAGTGATCAAAAAGTGATCCAAATTCCCTTTTCCAGAGGCTTTGAATTGAACCCCAGTGGTTCTTCTATCATTTCTATTTCTTATATACATACAACTCCGTGATTGTTTTGTGGCCAGAGAGAAAAGGTTTTTAGGTTTTGTATTTGTCCCTGTTTTCCTCAAACACATAATTTACTGTGTGTGTCGAATAATTTGGAGCTTTTAAAATGAAAAGTTCTAATTTTGACCATTTGGACTAAAAATTACATGAGGTATGACCTATGAAATGTCTTGGTATTTCTTGATCTGCAAAAGGGGGGGGGCGGTAAATGATAGTATTGTGGCTCAAATTGCCTTTCTTTGAAGAAAATTTCTGAATGACTGAAAACCAAATACCTGTTTGGTCAAGTTCATGATTCTGCAAACTAATAAAGTCCTCCCTAAAGATGCAGCCAGCCCCTTCTTGGATCTGCAGAATTATTTCCATGCTGGTAACTACTTGAATTTCTTTCGTAAAGGCCCCTAAACCACGAATCCGCTCTTCCACCTCCTGGTTTCCTTACCACAGTTGGAGGTTGAGGTTTTAATTCACGTGGGCTTCAGAACAATGATGAAGGTGATCTGTGCAAACAACTGAGTCCCTGCTCTGAGCAGAAGGGAATGATGGAAGAAAGCATTAACCTATCATTTCATCCCGTGCCCCCCTCCCCGCCAATGAGTGTGCTTGGGGGGTTGGGCTATTTCCGTTGTTTGTTTAAAATGATTAAGTGATGCACAATTCAATGTCAAGTCAGCATCTCTTGCAAAATGGCCAGTGCGGCAGAATTCTCTATCGCTCTGTAAATGTTTGAGCTTAGAGAAACATTTCAGATCTCCTAAGTTCTTAGAAGCAGTTACTTTTGTCTGGGGGAGCGTTGTTCAGGCAAGATGCATGCGTGCGGGGGAGATGAACCTGGAGAGATGGGCCGTGGGGTGGGAGTGTGTTTCTTAAGTCAAAGCCATTGCAGGCCCAGGGGACTTTTGCATTTTCTTTAATTGCTGATTCTCTACATCTGTTTTGTGGGAGGAGAGTTGCAGCTCAGGACAGGATTTAAGAGACATGTTCCAATGACCTTTAAGAGTCTGCATGGTGGGAGGTCGTTTTCTAGGAGTGTGGGTTGGTCCACTCTGGGACCCACCAAGCAAAGAAGGGGGAGATGGTATAACATTAAAGGAAGATTGGCCTCCAGCCTGCATATTTTGTTGGCAAGAAAGAAAAAGGGAGTGGTTACAACTACAAATTCTGCTCAAGGCCTCTTGAAAAGGTCGACATGTCTAGCAACCTGCCCGTTGAAATAGTCCTTGGGTTCCTTGGCAGTGTGGGGAGGTGGCCAGAGTGCGCACAGATTTCTGGCTTTGATTTTCAAGAGCTCCTGTCACATTTGTGTCTGCTAACACAGCAGAGGACAAGGAGGGCCTTGTTCCACAGTCTCTGCCCACTGACTGAGACTCAAACCCAAAGGCAAGCCCAGATTGTCCAGACTTCCATCCCAACTCCCTGATAGAGAGTAAGGAGGAGCCTGCCCCGTACGGAAGCCAGGCCCAGCTGGGGCTCTCGGCTACCTCTGTGTACCTCTGCCCTACCGCAGAGCCAAGTTGCGTGACGTTCACGGTCACAGAGCAAGCAGGAGACAAAGGCAAGTTCAAGTTGAGAGGGCTATGGCAGAAAACAGAAATGAAAACCATATGTCCCAGCCACGAAGAAAAGCAGTAACCTCCAGATTATAAAAACCAACAAAGTACTCTCCACCTGGGTCAGCTGAAATGTGAGCCCTCACAACACAGGCCTGCCAGAGAAGCTAAGAAGAAACATCTCCAAAAAAAAAAAGTTTTTTCTTTCCTTTTTCTTTTTTCCTAAACTTTGGTGAAGACACGGCCCTGAAACCCCACAGAAACTCTGTATCTGCTCATCCTTTTCTTTCATCACCGTTAAATACCCAAGGGAGGTAGAAAGGATCTGAGAAAGATACAATCAGTACTGGCCGGTTGCCAGCCATGGTCATCACCCACTGATCAGCAGTGTAGGGACCTGCAGGTGATGAGGAGTGAGGGTAGGTGAAGAATAATAAAGTAGCAGCTAGAACCCCAGAGAAACACAGACCAATGCCTCCCAGGAGCTCTTGTCTTTCTCTGCACAAGGTAAACGCCCTCACTGCTTCAGGGTGGCGGCTGGCCCACTCGGCGACGCACCTGTTCCAAACAAAGACTTTGCACAAGAGCACCTGCATCCCTTGTCTTTGGCGGTGGGTGCCCATGCTGTGCCATCATCCCTAAAAGCTGGTCCCCAGAGGACAGCAGGCTGCTCGGTGAGGGCTCACATGGCATGGACAGGTGACCCCCAGAGTTCCAGCATCCCTAGTCCCCACGGGGTATTACCTACAAGTTCAAGCTCCTGCTTGCGTCTCCCGAACCCTTGCCAACGTGCTGGAGAGAGACCTAGAGTTAGTGCAGGGACTGGGTGCGACTTTTAGCTCCGTGACTGAACATGGGGTCTTGCGTATGTCTCATCCCTGGCCTGTGTGGCCTCCTCTTCCTCTCCTACTGCTTGAACATGAGAATCAAATACAGTAGAACCTCTGTAAGTTGACCACCAAGGGACTGTAGCAAACTGGTCAACATAACACAGGTGGCCAATATAAGGAACCAGGCCTATGTGCTGATACGTATATGTGGTGCATGTCCAGTCTATGAAAATTGGGTCAACTTACGGAGGTGCTTGGTGTATGGAGGTGGTCACCTATGGAGGTCCTTCTGTGTATAACAAGCCCCTGGCGTCATGTAGGTGTTCCGTTCAGAGAACAAAGCTAGACTCATGCATCATGGAAAAAATGACTTGTCTGGAAGGATTTGGGGTGCAACGTCCAGGTCTTGTAGGGCTCCCCCTCCTTGCTTGCAGCATAGCAGTTCTGGAAGCAGATGGAGAGACACCATCCTGCTCTCAATTTCTTATTTCTTTCCAGCAGATCAATAAACTTCTAGAGCTGTTGCTTCTGAGTTTTTAAAAAATGTGGACCTCCTTTCCAACATAGGCTTCCTCTCTCTCCTGTTACCTTGTTTGTGCTGTTTCTCCTTCCTTTCTTTCTTTTTTTAAAAGACAGGCTCTCACTGTGTTACTCAGGCTGGTCTCGAACTGCTGGGCTCAAGTGATCCCCCTGCATTGGCTTCCAAGTAGCTGGGACTACAGGCTCTTTCCCTTATTTCTTCCTTGGCCCCATGTGTCTGGGTCTCCAGGGCCCTCCAGGCAGTCTGAAATTTCAGATCACTTTCCGATGCAAGTTTTGAAGGCAGGATTATCCTCCAGTTGGTTGGTAATTGAATGCACGTATTAAAATGTAGCTGAACAAGAAATCCCTTTACCCCATTAGTGCTAGAAGGTGAAATGCACAACCTAGGGACTGGGGGACCTCATCCCGGGTCTGGCTTTGCCATTAGCTCGTTGTGACCTGGGCTACCTTCTCAGGAATACTTCACTTCATAAGTGGAGACGGGAGGGAAGGGAATTCGCTGGTTTCTTCCAACTCTAAGATTATATAACAGTTGATTTGGCAAACCCAGAAGTCCACGGGGTCTTTTGCCCTGCTAGAAGGGTCTGAGAGTAAAATAATTGAAAACGATGGCTGTACTGCTGGGCCACAGCCAGGGTGGGAGTCCTGCCATGCTTGCTCCCATCAGGGTGGTCTTCTTCCTTACTCCAGTAACTTATCAGGCATCCTCCCCCATCTCCTCGTATTGCTACATACAGCCGCAGGACTGATGATATTGAATTCTCCCAATATTTTTCTTATGTCAGGGAAGGGCACTAGGGTGTTTATGAACTGGGCAGTCAGCCCAAGGCATTAATCTGCAGTGGCCCACACAGAATGCTTTTCTCAGAGTTTGGCTGCCTGAATCCCTTTAAATACACTTACATAGGTTCTGAGATACTTGTGTCTAAACCAACCTTTCAGCTTCCAGCCTCACCAGCCCAACCCTCCTCCCAAATTTCTCCCCTAGGTAGTAAGCTAGAAAAGCTGTCAGGACCTGTATTATTCAGAGTTTGGGGGGCAACTCCATGGAAATCTAAGTGCCAGTTTCCACAGGTCCAATGGGTTTCTGTTGGACAGCCCAACTCTTCTGTAAGTTAGAGCTACAGTCCCCAACCCCCAGGCCATGGACCAGTACCTACCTATCCATGATCTGATAGGAAACAAGGTGAACAGCAGGAGGTGAGTGGTGGGTGAGTGAGTGAAGCTTCGTCTGTATTTATAGCCGCTCCCCATCACTCTCATCACCACTGGAGCTCCAGCACCTGTCAGATCAGCAGCGAACACGAGCCCTGCTCTAAGTTGATCTGCAAGGGACCTAGATTGCACGCTCCTTATGAGAATCTAATGCCCCTCCCACCTTCAGTGGAAAAATTGTCTTCCATGAAATCAGTCTCTGGTACCAAAAAAGGTTGGGGATCACTTTGTTCTAGAGACTCTGATGTTCTTTCTCTTGACTACTTCCCTGTGCCCCGAGCTTCCTATTGTATTAACTGTGGGTATTTTTACCTCGCTTAACCCCACCGGCATATTTCTCACGTTATGATAGCAGCGTCAACTTGCATAGAAATAAACCCAAATGTGCATCTGTAGGTTGAGCATCCCTAATTCCAAATCCTCCAAAATCCACCAATAAAATGGTGGCGCTAATGGAAAATTATACACGTGGGCACATATGATGAGTGCACAATATTATTAACAATATATAAAACTATCTTCGGGCTATGTGTGTAAGGTGTACATGAAATAGAAATGAGTTTTATGTTTAAACTCGGGTCTTATCCTGAAGATATCTCATATGTGTGCAAACATTCCAAAATACAAAAAAACAATCAAAATACTTCTGGTCCCAGGCCTTTCAGATAAGGGATATTCACCTTGTACCTTGAATTGCTTCCGAGTATTTAAAATAAAATATTCAGGCTGGGCGCAGTGGCTCATGCCTGTAGTCTTAGCACTCTGAGAGGCTGAGTCAGGTGGCTTGCTTGAGCTTAGTAGTTTAAGACCAGCCCCAGCAAGAGTGAGACCCCATCTCTACTAAAAATAGAAAAATTAGCCAGGCATGGTGGCAGGTACCTATAGTTCCAGCTAGCCAGGGGGCTGAGGCAGGAGGATCCCTTGAACACAGGAGTTTGAGGTTGCTGTGAGCTAGTTTGAGATTGCTGTGACGCCAGTCAGTTCTATCCTGGATGACAGAGTCAGACTCTGTCCCCCACACAAAGGGAGACCATAAAACAAACAAAAATAAATAAGAAAGTAAAATAAAATGGCATGTTTAACACGCAGGTGGGGAGAAGAAAAGGAAACTAACATCACTGAGTCCTTACAGCATGCCAGGGGTGCTATGTGCATTAATTCATTTAATGCATATCATTTTACAGGGGACAGAACAGGTACACGGAGGCTTGTAGCATTTAGCTAGAAGCTCAGAGGGATTCAAACCTGCTTCTGCTAACCTGGGAGTCCATGCTCTTCATCTTAGTTTGCTGCTCACATCACAGGAGAAGAGAATGATCTCTGTTTAGTCAGGAAATTCAGAGGTGACACGTTTATGATACTAAATACATTTATCAGGCTCAGCTGCCTATGCCCCAAATTGGAAACAACACTTGCTTGAGTAAGATGGAAGCTTATGTCTCTCACACTTCAAAGGAGAATTGAAGTGTGGTATCCAGGGTTCACAGATCTCGTGTGTCTCAGGGCTCTTGTATCTTTGTGTTTCAGCATTTTCATATAATGATGGCCATCCTCTAGGTTACCTCATGGCCCAAGATGGCTGCGAGAGTGCCAACCATCTTGGATACCTTCCAGGTAGCTGGCTGGAGGATAAATTCTCCCTGGTGAGTTATCTTCCTTTAAAGAGATTTCTAGGAAGTTCTACACTTTCCTGCATAGATAGTCCTCTGGAGCCCAGATTCTGTATCCACAGATTCAACAAACCATAGATCAAACATATGTTGGAAAAAATACAAAATAACAATACACCAATTAAAAATTATAAATAATATGGTATAACAACACAGCATTTACATTGTATTACATATTATAAGTAATCTAGAGATAATTGAAAGTACCTGTGAGGAGGTGTGTAGGTTATATGCAAATACCATATCATTTCATATAAAGGACTTGAGTATGTGTGGATTTTATTATCCAGGGGGTTCCTAGAACCCATCCCCCCAAATACCAAGGGAAGACTGTATTCCAGTTACAAGAACTTAGTCACATGGTCAAACTAGCTGCAAGGGACTCTGGGAAATGTAGTCCATTTAACTGGGCACCATTATAGTTCTGAAATAAAATTAAAATTCTGTTATTAATAAAGAGTGGCAACCAACAGCCTCTGCCACACTTAAACTCCCAACAGGATTAGCCCCAGGGAAGAAGGATGTTACCGGCACTAACACTCAGCAGTCTGTGGGTTTCCTGTGTCTCCATGAAAGCCGGTGTGATGAGAACTTTACAGGCAGCACTGAAGATTTTGTATCACTTAAGATAAGACATATTGCTCGTGAGAAAAAGAAGGGTTTTAATAGTGCCCTAAGTCCAAGTAGAGAGCAGCCACAAGGGCCAGCTGTGAGCAGCTGCCTTTGCTGTCTAGTCTCAGGGTCTGCTGAGCACAAACCTGGGTGTGCCAAGGAGGGCCCCTTCTAGTGGAGGAAATGACTAGGTCCCAGCAGTGGTATTTGCTGTCCCCAAAGGGATACATAAGGAAGGGTGAATGGCAAACAAAAAGGTGCAAAGGCCAAGTTTCTGGGGCGTGGAGACAATGGACCTTGTACATCCTGTCATGTTGTGCCGTGAAGATTCTTCCCACCTTCTGCAGAGGGAGAGGCTGAAGGCCCTGTGCTGTCTACACGAAGGTCCGCACTGTCTCCAGGGTGGCTGGGAGAAGGGAGACTTGTGGGTGGGTCCATCCCAGAGAAGGACGAAGCAGCTAGCCTCCCGCATCCTGGACAGAAAGTCCCCAGGAAGAGCCTATGTCACTGGCTTCCTGCCCCAGATGGACCCTGTGTACAGCCACTACCCTTGTATTAACACAGGAATCCAATGACCTCTCTGTTCAGATACCAGATTTTGCTTTGGAATAGTTTGCCTTTCGGTTTCATCATTTCAGCTGCTGGGGAAGGATTTTGCACCTGCTTTCCTGGTTATCCAGATTTTTATTTGTACATGCTAATGACAAAGATGCACCCTAGGGAAACTCTTTAATCTGGGGGGGGGGTTTCAAACTTTTTAACTAAAGGCAAACATGAGACGGGAGCTGTAAGAAAGCGATTAAAGATGTCAAGGCAAAAGTTGCAGCAGGCAACAAAAATTCATGTGCTATAAATTGACGTGGCAGCAAATATTCTGACGGGCATGGATAAGAATATGTGCCCCCTGATGGGTATTCTCGATGACAGAGGAGAGGCTGGGGGACCCTTGGGGGAAGCCAATGACTATATTTCAGCACATCTAGAAGGCCCACTGTTATATTTACTTCATCCTAGTGAAGAAAAGACTTGTCAATGAAATCATCCCTTGTCTTTGATTCTAAGTGCACCCCAATTTCAAATGTCCCTGTACAGATGATGAAATACAGCAACCTTCATTTGTTTGCTTTCCCAAGATTCCACAAACACACTGTGCCTCACACACTTCCCAGGGCTTCCCCTGCAGGGCTGTTCTGGAAGATTCCATAGGACCATCCCACCCCAGCAGTGGGGGTGCTAGCTCTGTGGCTGTCAAACTCGGGGGTATGTGCCAATGGCTAGAGTGTGTTAGAAGAAAAAAAGACACTGATGTCGTGTGCCCAGCATTAAACTCTTGACAGTTAGAGACCAGTCCTAGCTCTCCCCTCATACTTTATGAGTGCTGGGCACATGACATTAGCCTCTTTCTGCCCTGACAATGTCTGTTTGTCCTTGAGTCTCAGGCTGAACCTCAGGTTCCACAGTAACTTCCCTGACCCAGCCAGGTGAAATTAGGTAATTTTGGGTCAGGCCTCTCCTTCCGGGCACTATAAAGATTCCAAGGGAGTATACTTACAGTGTCAAATGTCACTGTCCCTCCTCCTAGGTGACAGCATCATGGAGCATTTGGATTGTATCCATCTCATTAATCCATAGGACCTTTCCTGCTACATCTCAATGGCATAGATTACCAATAAACATCTTTTTTGAAGGAAGAATACAAACATTCAATGTCAGACAAAAGGAGAGGCAGAGTGTACTAGATCCTCTGTTTTATCTCGGTAGAGCACGAAGTCAACAACGTAGTACAGCAAAAGTTTAGGACAGACCTGGAAATGTTTTCACCAAAATATTAACAATAATTATCTTTGGAATTGGGATTATGGGCACGTAGGTATGGATGGATTATTTATTTGTATTTACTGAAAGAAATGATTGTATGCCTTGGTACCTGTAGCTCAGCAGCTAGGGCACCAGCCACATACACCAGAGCTGGCGGGTTTGAATCCAGCCCAGGCCCACCAAACAACAATGACAACTACAACAATAATAGCCAGGCATTGTGGTAGGTGCCTGTAGTCCCAGCTACTTGGGAGACTGAGAGAAGACAATCACCCAAGCCCAAGAGTTTGAGGTTGCTGTGAGCTGTGACACCATGGTACTCTACCAAGGGCAACATAGTAAAACTGTCTCAAAAAATAAAAAAATAAAAAAAAGAAGTAACAATTGTATGAATAAAAAGACAAAAGGTTAAAAAAGAAGGAGAAAAAGGCAGTAAATGGAACTGGATTCTGCAGGTGAAGTATAGGGTAGGAACTGCATGGATTAAGATGGGGTAGTTGGGATTCTGAATGGGTAAAGGAATTGTGGGGGAGAGAACTGCCTTAGCAAGGCAGAGAGAGTCTGGTGCCTGATTTTCAGGGAAGGTGTGGGCGGGGCGTGAGCAGGTGGACACCTCCTGCATCACCAGCCTGCTGAGGCTCCTCCTCCCAGGTGCACAGCCTGGGCCAGGCCCCTCACCCTCCTGATGTGCCTGGACCAGGTAGATCAATCAAGGATGTAGCACACACACAGCCCCCTCTGATGCATTCACTCTTAAAAGGTCCAGTCTAGTTTTGCCCTCAAATCTGACCTACCATATAAGTCAGCAGAAGGCGACCTCAAAGATTCCCCTTCCTCTCTGCTACAGCCTATAATTCTTTCAATATGGGACCATGCCTTTTATTACAATTAGAGATAAAACCCAGCGCTGGTTGACCTAACTCATGACTGAAACGCATTCTGAAATCTGACCACTCGATGAACTTGTGTAAAGAACTGATGCTGGATTATTTTCCGTTTTAATAGGAGAGAAGAGTTTGGCTTTTATTCTTTTTTTATTTTTTATTTTTTGGCTTTTATTCTGAAAGTGAGTGGACATATGGTGGCCGGAGTGGACCCAAAGATCCTTGCTTTAAAGCATTCATATCCCTGTTCAGTTTCCTCCTGTGTTAAAAAAAAAAAAAGGCTGAACTTTCTAACCAGCTAGCATATTGCAAAAATTGTGGTACATGAACTTTGAACTTAGACCATAAAATACTAATTTGATCTCTTAGACACCAGACTCTAAGGAAGGCCAGCTGACTCTGAGGAAGGCCAGCTGCCATGTCCTTAGGGCACTCAAGTAGCCTCCTGGAGAATATAGGGGAACTGAGGCCTCCAGACCAACACCTTGCCAGCTGTAGAAATGAGAGATGAAGTGGCTCTTCCAGGCCCAGTGGAGCCTTTAAAGCAGTAGTGCCCAACTGTTTGGGCACCAGGGATCAGTTTCATGGAAGACAATTTTCCTCAGGCCTGGGGGATGATGGGAGAGGGAGGGGTCTGACAGCAGGCCGAGGTCAGGCAGTGACCTTAGGAGCAGCTATAAATACAGATGAAGCTTCACTCCCTCGCCCAGGGGTTAGGAATCACAATGCTAAAATGACTGCTACTGACATCTTGAATGCAGTGTCACCAGAGACCACCAAGCTCAGCTACTCTTCCATGCTGACCCACGGAAACAGTGTGAAATAATATATGTTCATTGTTCTTTTCAAACTGCTAATGGGGGGGTGTTAATTTGTTTTGCAGAAATAGAACACTTTCTTAGAAAGTTTCAGTCTAAAAAGTTAGAAAGCAAAAAAAAAAAAAAGAAAAAGAAACTTTATGATATTGTAAAAAGAAGAAGAAATGTTAAGAACAGGGCCTGGAAAGATTCATTCTGATGGCTTCGTAATTTTGCCATAGTTGTGGTCTTCAACTATGGATGAATGAATAGAATTTGTCAGAAGAGTTTTCACTGTTGTCTTTGGGAGGACCTGGACACGTGAACTTCGATGGAACATGGTGTCAGAGCTGCGCCAATATTGGGCTGCATGATTTATACCAAAACCTTTAAATGACTGTCGTTATTATAAAGATCCGTTACTCTCAGAGGAGTCTCGGTCAGAGTTATAATTGTGCCTATATTACATCTGGTTCAGATATGTCCCACATCTGTAAGGTTGTACTATGAAGAAAAATAAGTTAAACCTGGAAACATTTTTATTTCATTTAAAATAGATGGTCTGTGTTAAGTTTGGATTCGTCCAAGGGATGTTGCTCAAAAGGGTTCCATTTCTCTTTCGATCCAGAGAAGTCTCCAGTCACAGACCCATTGCATGGACCGTGATATGGCGTATAGCGGAAAGCAAAGATCTCATGAAGATAAAGGTAGTCCTTTGGGTCAGGTGTCTTTGATAGGCCCTGCTCAGGGCGTATCTACCAATCTCTTGGGGGGGGTGGGCACTCACTTCAAGGACCAAGCTCTGAAATCACATGGATTTCTTGGGAAATATGTATTTGATTTCTAAAGAAATGACGACATGAGAGAATGGGGACTATATCGGAGGCTTATGGAATCCAAGTTTAAAATCCCGTCAAGTATCAGGACTTATCCTTAGCCATTGGGGTGACAGACTGTAATAAATGGTGAATAAAAGCCATTTTCAGGGGAAAAAAAATCTCTGCTTGTGGAACGGAGCCTGCAGAAGGTGGCTGGCCCACCTCGGAAGGGAAGCACACAGTGCTTGGAGATATTCTCATGGGGCTGGGGGAGCTCTTGTCATTTGTATGGGCGAGGCTGTTGGAAAGTGGCTCATTTTTTTAGGAACGGAAAATGCTGGGCTCTCTGCTGCCACTCACAGTTGATCGGTGATGAGCGGCAGCCGCCTCTGCTCTTGCCTTGCGAACAGAAGAGGCGTCCTGTCGACGTTTCACCACCAGAGGGCAGCGTGCGTTCACGCCAAGGATGGATTTGCTCAGGGAGCGCCCCAGGGCAGGCAGGTTGTGGCAATGGCTGGCTGTTTTTCTTAGAAACAGAATCCACAGACCTGTTTATCTGTGGATCTGGTTTGATTTATTTTGCTGCAACAGGCTGGCATGAAAGGCTTTCAGGGGCTCTTGTTCTGGGACTCCTGATTTATTGTGAAAATGTAGAGGTGACTCACAACACTCTTTTGGAAGGACATCTGGGCCTTAGAGCTGGACAGGCCTCTGCAGTGAGTAGGTGCTTTGTCACTTATGGTGTGATGCTGGTGTGTCACCCGTGGAAAGGATTGTTATGACAAGTAAATAAGATGATACACGGGAAGGGCCTGGCATGGGCTAGCACAGTTGCTCCGCCCATGTGGACCAGCAGTCAGCTTGGTGAACAGGGAAGGATCACACCATGTACAAACCCAAGTGGGGGGGGACAGTGAGGAACAGGTGGCCCTATCTGTGCCCACCTCCAGAGGAGTATAGAGAGCCCCTGCAGGACAAGGGCCCCTGTTGACACTTGATGAACCACAGAGAAACCTCAGTCCCCAGGCCACATACCATTTGAGCCTGACCCCCTTTCTTGCACAGAAAGAACCCCTCCTCCCTTGGCCACTTGAAGAGTCCCACTTGCCTGTGGGTGCCTCCTATGAACTCCCAGGCTGGCAAGTTGGAGGGCACCATAGAAGTCTGGACCGAGAACAAAGCCCAGTTATTTAGCCCACACATCACCTGGTCACAAATGAGCCTTGGAAGCCACAGCTGACGGCAGGGACCACACCATTCTCAAGGCATGCCAGGATCTGCTAACTGTAGTGGGGTCGAATGAGGCTTGAAGGACATTAGCCATCATCCAGGCAGTGACATGGTAGAAATAGCCCAGGTCTAGGGCAATGTTTTCCAACTCTTTTTATCTCACAGCACACTTGAACCTATGGTTAAACTTTTGTAGCACACATTTAAATTACCTTGATCAAGAAAAAGGGTTTAAAAAAGAATATACTTGCTGTGTTTTGAACTTTTTTTTTTTTTTTTGGCCAGGGCTGGGTTTGAACCCTGCCACCTCCGGCATATGGGGCTGGCGCCCTACTCCTTTGAGCCACAGGCACTGCCCTGAACTTCTTTTGAAAATTAATTGAAATAATGATCTTTAAAAATTTTTGTGGTATACCAGTTGAAAATCACTCACCTAGGGTCTGGTTGTTCTTGGTATTAGACATGGTGAGTCATCAAATAGCTGTTGTGGTTTGGGGAAATACCCTTCTTAAGCCTCAACTCCATATTCTCAGAGTGACACGATGGTGTGGCTTTTGTCCCCTCCCACCTTACAGTGTCAGAATAAATGAGGTTAAAATACCTTACACATGCATAGCACTTACATTGTAAATAGTGCTTTTGCAGGGAGACGATTCTTTATGGGTCTCTTACCTTCCTGCCTGTTTTGCCAAGAGAGGCCCTGACTGCTTTTGTTTGGGGACTAGCTTTCCAAGGATGTTTGTAGACCAAGAGGACTGGGAAGAGGGAGTCAGAGTCCCCCTCCAGAGGAAACAGCAGGTTTGTTTATTGTATAATAGAATAAAGATAATGTCTCTCTTCAGAGTAAAGTTCAGGTGGGCCTACTACCCATTCTAAAAAAAAAAAAATAGGTAAATTTCCTAAACTCAAGATTCCTGCCTGTATACAAGTCTTATCCAGCCTCTTTACCTCATGCAAGAAAATGCTGAGACTCTGGCTGCTGCTGTTGCTGTGAGTAACAATTTCTGTTACCTCTGACCCAGGAGTCTCGTGTCTTGTACTGTCACCCGTGAAACTGGCCAGATCCCTTTTGGCTCATGAGCCCAGGGCAAAAATCTCATACTCATTACTGTCCCTGACAACTTTCAGCTAAGGTTTCTTTATCCAGTTTTTACAATAATCTTGTATGCCAGGTATGGCAGGTATTTTTGTTCTTATTTTGCAGTTGAGAGGACGGAGGCTCAGGAAAGTTAGGGACATTTCTAAGGCCAGCTAATACCACAGCAGGGGGGACACTAATACCTAGAAAAAATGTTACATAAAAATAATTAAAGAGAATATTTTATCCAAATTTATCTTCCCCTACATAGATGGGGTTGACTAGAAATTGCTTGGCTTGTTTGTTTTTTAAAATTAGTTTTCTAGTTCTCTAGAAAAAAAGTGATGTCAATGGATTTTGCGCTATTATTCTCTCGTCTTAGGGGCCCGAAGTACATGGGGTTTTCTCTCAGGCATTGATTTCCCTGAAGGAGGTGGCAGCTGCTAAAGCTAGCACAACCACACACCTGGACACCTGTTTTTGGAGCCAGCTGGTGGCCTCCCGATGTCCCTTCAGGAAAGCTGTCAATCTGTGCCAATCAGCAGAGATCTGTCCACTAACAGGAATGACCACAGGTGAGGAGCCCCGAGACCCTCCACGCCAACCCCTATCCCAGGCCTGTGAGTGGGAGCTGGAGGGAGGGGACAGCGGAATGGGCTCTGACAAGCCTGGAAGGGCAGCAACAACAAGGGAGTCCTTCCTGTGCTTGGCATCTGCTGGGGAGAGGAGGACACAAAGGACAGAGCTTCTCCCAAAGGACCTCAGTGAGAGTCATGGGTCTCACAGAGTCCACCTACAAAGGGAGGTAGGATAATCTGATTGTCTCACCTCTCTCCCTCTCTATCCCTTTGTTTTGTGTATTATAATGAAAAGGACCTTGATAGAAACTAACTTTAGACTCCTGCATGTGTCTGTGTGTTCTGTGTGTGTCCGTGTGTTGTGTATCCCCACATTCTGTGTGTGTGTGGACATGTGGGGTGACGGATGGAGCTGGAAAAGGGAGAGGAAGGGGGCTAGACTGGCCTTTGCTTCTTTGGCGATCACTCCCAGCTTTCAGACAGGGTAGAATTAATATTGTGGGCTCCAGCGCTCTATTTGTTGTTGGTTTTTGTTTCAAGTACATTTTTTTTTTAATAGCTCACAGATTGATTATAATACCCTGCAAAGCCTGGGAACCAATTCTCTAGTTTGATGCTGTTCAGTAACCTCTGGCTGCATGTGACAATGTCTAACTACACTCTGTATTAGAAGATTTCATACAAAAAATGAATGGAAACTAGCCTGATACTTTTATATTACACACTGAAGTACTGTTTTGATATATTGGGCTAGATAAAGTATATTACTCAGATTAATCTCGTCTGCTTCTTTTCCTTCTTTTAATTGGCACTCCTAGAGAATTCAGTTTTGCAAATGGCTTGCATTTGCAGGTCACACTATGTTTCAGTGGGACGATGCTGCTCTAGCAGAATAAGTGGCTTGTGTGTCATTGCAATTCTAGTTAGTGGCAGAGTAGGATTCAAGGCAGCAGTTCTCCTACCCAGCCCAGCCTCGGAGCTGGGCAGCCACATGTGAGTTCTGGATTATCCCCCACTCCCACCCCTAGCTTTTGAGAGTGTTTGAAGGATTCTTAGTCTTGAAGAGAGATTTCTATTTCCTTCATTGCTAGAAGCAGCAAGCATAATGCCTGGCACAGGGGTCCTCAGGCTTGTTGTCGCTGCAGGTCACTTGCTGGTCCTGCAAAGCCTTTGCAATGCTGTCCCCTGCTGGCGGGTTATTGGAAGTGCTCAGTGAGGTCACTCAGACTGCTTGGGTGGTTATTGCGTGTATACCCACTGAGGGTTGTGTGTACTGTGTGTGCTGTGTGCGCTGTGCATGTATGTGTGCTGCATGTACAGACAATGATGCATGTGCACGTTTGCACTTGCTGGGGGTGGGGGTGAGGGGTAATCCAG
The DNA here is from genome assembly GCA_963575145.1 of Galago senegalensis. Classification (NCBI taxonomy): domain Eukaryota; kingdom Metazoa; phylum Chordata; class Mammalia; order Primates; family Galagidae; genus Galago; species Galago senegalensis. The sequence goes on along the minus strand of CAUYTI010164936.1, from coordinate 25,006 downwards.
AACCCACATGTGCCTGCCCAGCTCCAAGGTCCGGCTGGGTAGCAGAGCTGCTGCCTTGAATACCACTCTGCCACTAACTAGGGTAGTAATGTTACACAAGCCACTTAGTCTACTGGAGCAGCCTTGTCCCATAGAAATATAATGTGAGTGGGTGACGCCTATGGCCTAAAGGAGTAGGGCAGCCGGCCCCGTATACCAGATGTGGCAGGTTCAAACCTGGCCCCAGCCAAAAACAAAAAAGAAATATAATGTGAGCTGCAAACACAAGCCATTTGCAGAACTGAATTCCCTAGGATTTCCAGTTAAAAAAGTTAAAAAAAAGGAAAACGAATCAGAGAAGATTAATTTGAGTGATCTATTTACCACTCCACAGCTGAAAGTTTGTCTCAGTTTAACTCTTTCTCTCCCATCCTTGGAGTGGCAATGCCTGGCCCAAACATCCTCAGGCAGTTGTGGAAAGATCCCCCCGTTCATAGATCAGGATCCCCAAGCCACATGAAAGTCTTGTTGCACCACAGGGTCTTCTTGCTTCAACCCCAAATTATTCCCATAATAGTGTGCAAGAAGTCCCAAACAGGAAATTCCAGTTCAAGTCTGTGGTTCGAGTCTCTGCACTAAACAGCTTGCTTTGGGGCCATGGGATGGTGCAAAGCCTTGGAGAAGGTGGCAGTGAGTGACTGAGGGCAGCCACAGGACAGGCAGAATCTCCAAGGTGGAGGGAGCCTGTATCTTATGCCAGATAAGAAAAAAGATGAGGCATGAATTGCTGATGGCTGAACCTCCTGGAGAGCCCCAAGATACGTGGAACAAATGTCCATGCACTTGGAACACATATTAACCATTGGCTGAAGGTTACGCTTTTTCCTGCTGAAGGCTCATCTGAGTATGATGCGTGGAGAATGCAGGTGGGCCCCAGCTACTCTGATCGTTTTCCTTCCTTATTTTTGTGGGGGTAAGATGAAATCCCATTATCTCTAGATGCTGTATGAACTGTGAGTCCACTCTCCAAAGCATTATATTTTTCCTCCAAGGAGCAATTAAGTTGTGGTTTCTGGATAGAAATTTAATGAGTAGTCTGCAGATGATCTTAAGCGGGTCATATCACTTTCTGAAACTGTTTCTTTATCCATAAAATGTCCCACTTTTCTCAAGGGGATAATTTGGAAGAGCATTTGTGATCCTATATGTCAGTGGTTCTCAGCCCTGGTGGCACATTTGGAAGTAATCCTGCCTGTGGCCCTATCCAGGCCAATGAAATCAGAATTTGTGGGTGTTTGGATTGAGCGTTGGGTGATTTCATAACACTGTACTGTGTGACTATGGTTATGACATGCAAAAGCATCTCTGAGAACCATGGGAAACTCAACAGGCAGGAGAAATTCTGTGCATTGGGCTTCTGCTTCCAAAATGGTGGCAGGGAGGCAAACTGGCTTCTCTACCCTCCCCGAAACTAACACCAATCCTGCTTAAACTCTTCAGAACAATTGAAAAGGAGGGAAGTAAAACTTATTCTACAAGGTCAGCATTACTCTGATACCCAAACCGAACAAAGATACTGGAAAACTACAGGCTGGTATCATCATTGAACCTAGAGACAAAGATTCTCAACAAAATACTAGCAAAAACATATTAAAAAGATCAGTCACCAAGATCAAGTGGGATTCATTCCAAGGATTGCTCAACATAGGCAAATGAATAAACGTGATACACCACATTACCAGAATCAAGAACGGAAATCAAGTGAATGTTTTAATAGATGCCCCCAAAAAGCCACTTGGTAAACTTTAACATCATTAGAGAAGGAATACACTTCAAAAATAATAAAAGTCGGCTCGGTGCCTGTGGCTCAAGTGGCTAAGGCGCCAGCCACACACACCTAAGGTGGCGAGTTTGAATCCCCAGCCCGGGCCCGCCAAACAACAATGATGGCTGCAACCAAAAAAAAAAATATAATAATAATAAAAGTCATCTATGACAACCCACTGCTAACATTAATTGAAGGTCTTTCTTCTTAAGATTGGAACAAGACAAGCATACCCACTTTCACCACTGTTATTAAGCCTCATACTGGAAGTCCTGGCCAGAGCAATTAGGAAGGAAAAAGAAGTAATGGTCATCCAAATTGGAAAGGAGGAAGTTAAATTAGCCTTCTTCACAGATGAAATGATCTTATATCTAGAAAAACCCAGAGACTCCATCAAGAAATTATTAGAACTGAGAAATGAATTCAGTAAAGTTACAGGACACGAAGTCAGCACATAAAAACCAGTAGCATTTATACATGCCAACAGCAAGTAAACTAAAAGGGAAATCAAGAAAGCAAGGTCACTTATAGTAGCCACAAAAAAAATATAAAATACCTAGGAATCCATCCAAGAAGTGAAAGATCTATAGAAGAGAAATTGTAAAACTTTTCTAAAAGAAGTAGAGGAGGGCACCAAAAACTAGAAAGACACCCTATGGTTCTGCCCTGGAAGCATCAATATCATTAAAATGACAATACTAAAATAAAATAAAATGACAATGCTACCCCAAACAATTCACAGATCCAGCACTGTCCCCATCAAAATACCCATGACGTTCTTCACAGAAATAGGAAAAAAAATCCTACCCATATGAGTAGCCACAATCAGCTGGAGCAAAAAGAACAACGCTGAAGGCGTCACACTACCTGACTTCAGCATTTATTATACAACCGTAATAACCCAAACACTATGGCCCTGTCATAGAAACGGACGCATGGATCAGTGGACTAGAACAGGGAGCCCAGATAAAAATATACAGGTTTACAACCTACTCATCTTTGACGAAGATGACAAGAACTCACAATGGGGAAAGGACCGTCTTTTCCATTGATGGTGCTGGGAAAATTGAGTACCTAGATACAGAAGAGTGAAACTAGACCCCCATCTCTTACCGTACGCAAAAACCAAATAAACATGGATGAAAGACTTGAATGCAAAACCCGAAACTATGAAACTACTAAGAGAAAACTTTGGAGAAATGCTCCAAGAGATTGGTCTGGGTGAAGATTTTTGGGTAAGACCTCCCAAACACAGGCAGCCAAAGCAAAAACAGATCATTGGGATTATACCAAGTTACAAAGGACCTGCACAGCAAAGGAAGAAACCAATGAAGTGGGGCCTCTTATCATGACAAGAGGTCCCTTCATTGTCTGTGGCGGACGCATCTTGCTTTGTAGACTTCTGTTTCTCTTCCTCAGCACCCTTTGGTTCATGCTTAAAAAGAAATAACAAGGTAAGTTTACAGTGCACAGGATGGGAGAAAATATTTGCAAGCTCTCCATCTGATAAGGGATTAATTACCAAAATACTCAAGGAGCTCAGACAATTCAATAGCAAAAACAAACAAACAAAAAAAACCATAATAATCATCATCCGGTGAAAAATGAGCAAAAGATCTGAGCAGACATTTATCAAAGGAAGACACATGCATGGCTACCAGATACACGAAACAATGCTCAACATCACAAATGGTCGAGAGAAAAGCAAATCGAAACCAAAATGTGATTATCATATCATCCTAGCTAATGGCTTGTATCAACAAATACAGGCGATAACAGATGCCGGGAAAGATGTGGAGAAGGCAGAAACCTTGGGCAGGGCCCAGTGGCTCACACCTGTAATCCCAGCACTCTGGGAGGCCAAGGTGGGTGGGTTGCCTGAGCTCACAGGTTGGAGATCAGCCTGAGCCAGAGTGAGACCTCATCTCTAAACATAGCTAGGTGTTGTGGCAGGTGCCTGTAGTCCCAGCTACTTGGGCGGCTGAGGCAAGAGAATCACTTGAACCTGAGAGTTTGAGGTTGCTGGGAGCTAAGATGCCACTGCTTCTATCGAAAGTGACAAAGTGAGACTCTGTCTCCAAAAAAAAAAAAAAAAAAAAAAAAAAAGAAAGGGGAAACCTCATACAACGTTGATGGGATTATTAATTAGTGCAGTCCCTGTGGAGAACAGTATAGACATTCCTTTAAAAACTAAAAATAGAACTGCTATACACTCTAGCAATCCTGCTACTGGGAATATATCCAAGAGAAAGAAAATCAGTGTATCAAAGGGACAACTACACCTCCATGTTTCTTGCAACACTATTGACAATAGCGAAAATATAGACTCCATCTTTTCCCTTCCCCCAGCTCTATGAGAACACCCTGACCAAAAAACCAAACACTGAAAACAAAGCTTAAGAGATCCCAAGAGAACTAGCACACATGAAAGCCAAGCTTGAGAAGATGGCCCAGCAGAAACAAGACCTCTGAGAGATCATCAGTGCTGGAGATGGAATAACGGGAGAGGCGGGGCTTGGAGTGGAAAATGTCAGAAATGGAGGCAGAGAGGAAGGTGTTAATAGAACTGAAGCCTGACAACCAGAGGCTGAAAGGTGAAAATGGTGCCCTCATCAGAGTCCCCAGCTAACTGTCCCAATAGACTAGCCTCCAAATTTAAGAAGGAAGAAAGGGACAGTGTTTGCTAACCCCACCCCTCTTTTCCAGCCCTTGCCTTCCAACCAAAGGAGTAGATGTTTGGGTGGAAGGACACTTCTTCCTGACTCTTTCCAGTCACCTCTACAGAGTCTTACTCTGTTGCTCTGGCTAGAGTGCTGTGGCATCATCATAGATCACAGCAACCTTAAACTCTTGGGCTCAAGCAATTCTCTTGCCTCAGCTTCCTGAGTAGCTGGGACTACACCTGCCCACCATGATGCCTGGCTCAATTTTCTATTTTTAGTGGGGTCTTGCTCTTGTTCAGGCTGGTCTCAAACTCATGAGCTCAAGTGATCCGCATGCTTTGGCCTCCCAGAGTGCTAGGATTACAGGCATGGGCCACTATGCCCAGCCAGGCATAGTCTTGTTGAGAGGAATGGCAGGGAGATTTGTTGTGTGTGCAGCTTTCCAGAATCTTCCCCAGCCCTTTCCCTGGCCTGTGCGTGTTTATTTTAATTTAAGTTAAACATGTCATTGCTGCTGCTCCTTCAAGCCAGACGGGATAAGGATGACAAGATCATGGATCCTGGGTAATTTCTTGATGTCTTCGTGTTCCAGAGACCAAAGATATCCTATCTGGGTCAATTTCAGACTGCTTTAGAAAGTTCCATCAATAACAATTCACAGTGCTTTATCTTGTCTAACTCTTTGCTTTCTAAATGGTGTGGGTTTCTATTCTCCTGTTGAAAGAATGCTCTGCTGACCCGCTGCTTCCCTTGTCAGGGACGCTTCCCACAGCTGCCAGTCTCAATGCATCTCTCCTTAGTTCATCCTGGGATGTTTCAAGAAACACCCACCTCGCGCCAGCCTCACAAGGCGACTCTCCAGGGGTGTCTTCTGCACTCAGTCATCCTCCCTCTGGCCTGTCCTCATAAATCAGCTATGAGTTGTTGCTATTCTCTGAACTCGCTCCAGTGGGCCTGCACCATCCTGGTAATGAGGTGCTGGACAGGAATGGACAGCGCCTGGTGCAATCCATGGGCAGGTTCCAGAGCTGTCCAGGGAGGCCAGTGTGGGGGCAGGCAAGGGGGCCCACAAAAGCTTCAGCTCCTGGAGCGTTCAACCAGGCACCTCAATGCACTATTCCTGTGGGGGAACTTGATGTTGGACCTGCCAGGCACATCCCTGGACAGATAACGAGCCACAGACATGTCACCTGCCACCATCACACAGTCAGAACAACGATGACAAAAACCACCACAGTACTGAGAATCTCTTGGCTTTGGGCCTGATTCATGCCGCCGTATAGACATCATCTCATCTAACACTCACAATACGTGAGCCTCACTCAGGTATCTATTCCAGGCACTGGAGAATGAGAGAGGATGAAGCAGACAGAAATCCCAGCCACCAGAGAAAGAGGCTGCATTCTAGTGCAGGAAATAAACAAATTAAGTAAAACACGTGGTACAGTCACGTGTCCCTCAACAAAGGGGATACATCTGAGAAATGCATTTGCGGGCAATTTTATTGCCCTGAGAACATCTGAGTGTATTTGCACCAACCTAGATGGTCTAGCCTACTTCATAACCAGGTGTGTGGCATTGCTTATTGCTCCTAGCCATAGGCAACTGAAACACAATGGTAAGGATTGGTGTATCTAAACGTAGTTAAGCTTAGGAAAGGCACAGTAAAAATACGGTATAAAAGATTAAAAAATGATACACCCATACAGGGCACTTACCACGAGTGGAGCTTACAGGACTTGAGGACTTGAACTTGAGTTAGTGAGTGAACAGTGAGTGAATGTGAAGGCCCGCGGCCCTACTGGACGCTGCTGCAGACTTTGTAAACACCATACCCTTAGGCTGTGTTAAACTGCTAACACAGTTTTTCTTTCTTCAATAATAAGTTCACTTGAGCTTACTGTAACTTCTTGCTCCATCAGTTTTTTAATGTTTGACTCTGTCATGATAAAACTGAGCTTAAAACACAAGCACATTATACGATTTTGCCAAAATATTTGCTTTCTTTATAGCCTTCTTCTGTAAGCTTTTTTACGGTTAGTTTTTGTTGAATTTGAACTTTTGTGTGAAGAACAAAGATACAAACGCACACATCAGCCTGAGCCTGCACAGGGCCAGGATCATCCCTATCACTGTCCTCCACCTGCACGTCTTGTCCCACTGGAAGGTTTTAAGGGACATTCATATGCAAAGAGCTATCATCTCCTATAATGATAATGCCTTCTTTTGGAATACCTCCTGAAAGACCTGCTGACGCTGCTTTATAGTTAACTTTTTTTCCTATAAGTCGGAGGACACTCTAAAATAACAGTCAAAAGAAAACAAAGAAGCTTTCACTGATTCTCACCAGTCTGGTACTGGAGGTACTCGCTAGTGCAATAAGGCAAGAAAAAAAAATTGAGATGTAAATGACATAATGCATAAGAAATAAGACTCATTATTGCCAGTTAGTATGACTCAACACAGACCTCAAACTATCTTAAAGAGTGACTTTCTCAAGGTCACTGTACTCAAAGTCCATTTTTGAAAAAACTCTATGGTGTTTACAGCAACGAATAATTAGAAAATTAAATGTAAAATGCCAACAATAGCATTAAAAAGGCAAATATCTCGGAATGACAGATGTTCAGGTCTCCACGCTAGCTATGAATATTCAGAGAAATTAAAGAAAATCTAAATAAATGAACATCTCATGATGATATTATTAGAAGAATGAATATCATAAGGATTTCAATTCTCCCCCAGATCCTCCCCAAATTCTTAATTTAATGCAACTCCATTAAAACTACTAGCAATTTTTATGAAAATTAGCAGATTCTAAATTTTATTTATTTATCTTTTAATTTTAATTTTTTTCTATCTTTATTAAATCATAACTTTGTACATTGATGCAATTATGGGGTTCAACGTACTGCTTTGATATACAATGTGAAATATGTTTACATTGAACTAAGTAACACAATTATCCATCACAATTATCCATCACAATTATACTCATTTCTTAATAGTTTTGAAATGTACCATTGCATCATGCACATTAGATGAGGTCCCCACAAATGCCCTCCTTCCTCCCTTATCCCCCTCCTCTTCCCTTCTACTTTCTGAACTATAGTTATGTTTTGCCATTTGTATTAATTTTTTTTTTTTGAGATAGAGTCTCACTTTTTCACCCTCAGCAGAGTGCCATGGCATGGTAGCTCACAGCAACCTCAAACTCTTGGGCTCCAGCGATCCTCTTGCCTCAGCCTCCCAAGTGGCTGGGACTACAGTTGCCTGCCATAATGCCTAGCTATTTTTTAGAGCTGGGGTCTTGTTCTAGATCAGGCTGGTCTCGAACTCCTGAGCTCAGGCAATCCATTCACCTTTGCCTCTCCCTCCCAGAGTGCTGGGATTACAGGCATGAGCCACTGCACCCACTTGATTCTAAATTTTATATTGATGTGCAAAGGGATAAGAATACCAAAGACAGTTTTGAAAAAGAACAAGCTGTTAAACATACTCTATCAGATAGCAAGTTTATTAGAATGCTACTGCAATTGCGAAAATGTAGACTGGACCAAGAAAGAAAAAAAAAACTAGACTAAAGGAAAAGAATGTGGAGTTCAGAAACAGATCACCACCTACATGATGACCTATACTGTCACTGGGTATATGACAGTACTTGGTACTTGGGGAGGTATGTTCTTTTCAATCAGTGATGCCTGAAGGAGAAACAAATCTTTATCCTTTCCATGTTCTGTCCATAAAATCATTTCCACTGGATTGTAGATCTAAATGTGGTAGGCAAATCATAAAATTCTACAGGGTAATACAAGAAGGGAGCTTTCCACTTGGGGTCCCTCCCTCCACTGCTGGAGGGTGTTCCCCCTCCTTTGCTTATCAACCTTCCTATCAGACTTTCCCTGTCCATAAACTAAACAAACAAACAAAAACTAAAAACAAAAAGGTAATAAGGAGATATTCAGGAGAATATCTTCACAGTTTGGATAGGCAAGGTATTCTTTTATTTTTTTGAGACGGAGCCTCAAGCTATCCCCCTGGGTAGAGTGCCATGGCATCACAGCTCACAGCAACCTCCAACTCCTGGGCTCAAGTGAGTCTTCTGCCTCAGCCTCCCAAGTAGCTGGGACCACAGGTACCCGCCACAACGCCTGGCCATTTTTTGGTTGCAGCCATCATTGTTGTTTGGCAGGCCCGGGCTGGGGATTTGAACCCGCCACCTTAGGTGTATGTGGCTGGCGCCCTAGCCGCTTGAGCCACAGGCGCTGAGCCGGCAAGGTATTCTTAAAATGCAGCCCTCAATCCTCAGGCTGTGGACTGGTACTGGTCTGTGACTTCTTAGGAACTGGGCCACATGGCAAGAGGTCACCAGCATTCAGGGAGCAAGGGAAGCTTTATCTGTATTTACAGCTGGTCCCAACTCCCATCACCACCTGAGCTCCGCCTCCTGTCAGATCAGCAGGAGCATTAGAGTCTCATAGAAGCAGGAACTTTACTGTAAATTGCACTTGTGAGGGGTCAAGGTTACACGCTTGTTATGCGAATCTAATGCCTGTTGATCAGAGGTGAACGTGATGTGCTTGAATCATCCCCAAACCACCCCACCCTCACCCCTATGGAAAAGTCGTCTTCCATGAAACCAGTCCCTGGTGCCAAAAAGGTTGGGGACCGTTGTTCTTAAACACATACACAGACACACACACGAACTGACTCAACTATACATCATTTGGACTACATTAATATTAAGCACATTTGTTAATCAAAAGACACCACAGGAGGATGAAAAGGCATGCCACAGTGGAAGGCAGCTGCAGCACAGAGCCTAGCAAGGGACTGATGGGTAAAACACGTGAAGAGTTCCCACCAATCAACTAGGAGACCTTAGGTAACTCGCAGGAAACAGTACAGAAGCCTTAATAGGCAGGGAACAGAAGACAATGTCCAGATGGATATTACCATATGAAAACGTGTTCAACCTCATTAGCCATCAAGGAAATGCAAATTCAAACCACAGTGAGGTATCTGTACACATGCTCCCGGAATAGTGCAAATGCTTAAAAAGATTGACAGCAGAAAGCACTGGGGTGATGGTTTATTTTACGCGTCAGCTAGGCTATGCTGTGGACTGCCCAGATTAAGCAGTATTTCTGAGTGGGTCTGGGAGGGTCTTTCTGGATGCCATTAGCATTTAAATGGGTGGACTCAGTAAAGTAGGTTGCCCTCCCTGGTGTGGGTGGGTGTTGCCCAATCTAGTGGAAGCCTGAATAGGCAGAGGAAGAAGGAATATGCCCCTTTTGCTTCCTGCCTGCTCGTTTGAGCTGGGACACCAGATTTTTTCCCCGCCCTTAGACTAGGATTTACCCTACTGTCTCCCTGGGTTCCCAAGTCTTTGGATTCAGATTCAGGCTGGAATTAAAACTGATATCGTCTCTCCTCTCTCAGGGCTGGACAGGGACTGCCCCTCCCCGTCCAATTTCTAGGCCGGAGTGAGCTCAGAAATCAGTCTCATCACAAACTCCCATCTCTAGGCATAAACAAGCTGCGGCTTCTGGGAGGTTCCTCTCTGAGTAGGGGAGCACACACCCTAATGCCTTGCCTGAGGCAAAAACTACAAGGACCACATTCCTGTGCTAACTTCAGGATGATTTTAGGATTATTTTCTGCCCACAGACCTCTGGCCAATTGGGACACACTTCTCCAAGACCCCCGCCTGCAGGACAGGATTTAAACCCCCCCAGACTGAAGACTCAGGGGCTTTCCAACCTTTACATCAATAAACTCTATTCTGTCACTTACCCACGTGGTCTGTGGTTTTATTCTTCAAACCCTGAGATCAAGAACTTGGCATAGAGAGAAATTCTGGCAGTGAAACCACTGGTTTTCCTGGGTCTTAGGCTTGCAAATAGCTGATTGGGTGATTTGTCAGCCTCTATAATCAAGGGAGCCAATTCCTCATAATAAATCTTTTCATATAGCTGCATCCTATCGGTTCTATTTGTTTTGCTCTCAAACAATAATTCTTTTTCTCTTATTTTTCCCCCTTTTTTCTATCTTTAGTCACACATAGAGGAGAACTATTTTTAAAAACAAAATGGTCAGCTTTTAAACAGTCTAATGAAACAAGCCTTGTTGTGAAAAGGACTTACTCCGATCATGCTAACATTTTTTGGAAGTTTTTAGGGGTGGATCAGGAGTTTGAACTAGCCCTGATATCATTCCTCAAAAAGCACCATCAGAGCAACTCCCTTTGAGATAAGTAACTTTCTGACTTTTTTTTTTTTTTTTGGAGACAGAGTAGTCTCACTATATTGCACTTGGTAGAGTGCTGTGGCGTCACAGCTCACAGCAACCTCAAACTCCTAGGCTTAAGTGATTCTCTTGCCTCAGCCTCCCAAGTAGCTGGGACTACAGGCGCCCACCACAACACCCGGCTATTTTTTGCTGCAGTTGTCATTGTTTTTAGCTGGCCCAGGCTGGGTTTGAACCCTCCAGCCTCGGTATATGTGGCTGGCATGGTAACCACTGGGCTATGAGCACTGAGCCTGAGATAAGTAACTTTCACACAGATGTTTTCCCTGCCCTTAGACTAGGATTTACCCGACTGACTCCCTGGGTTTATCTTTTGCACATACTTGTAGAGGCATCTATGACTTGAGTTTTGACTCAGCTGCCCAAATCGATATTATGAGAAACAAATGCGTATACCTTCCCTGTTAGGAAGGAGCTAAACAATCTAGTTGCCAATAGAATTTGTATTAATAGAGTCCTTGTGCCACAGATACAGCAGGAGATACCAGCAGTCCATTCTATATGGGTGAAAGAGTGAATGACTAGGGAAATTTGGGAGAAAATGGAACTTCAGCTTCGTCTTGCAAGATGGTGAGTGTCAGATCAACAAAAAGTTGCTAAATATGTAAGGAAAGATGGCAAGTAGAAGGTCCAGAGTCTTCCTGGCAGCCTTTTTCAATGGGTTGGGGGCTAGACCATTGGATAATGGGAGGATGCCAGTGCCTCAGTTATGGGAGGATGAAGTAGCCAAAAATGAATTGTGAGTAAGATGTCGTGCTGGGATCTGTCCCGTTACTAGGGCTTTGTTCTGAAACTGCAAATATCTATGGAAGGTTTTCAGACAAGTGAATGTGTGGATCAAAGTACATTTTAAATACTATGAGTCAAACAACAGAGACTCTCATTCTTTGCTGGTGGAAATAGAAAGGGGTACGCCCTCTTCAGGAGATAATTTGGTGGTTCCTTGCAAAACTGAACATAAGCTTCCCCTACCATCCGGCAATCGCCTTCCTTGGTATTTAGCCAAATGAGTTGAAAACTTATGTCCTCACAAAAACCCACATGCAAATTCATTACCGTCGAAACATGGAAGCAACTGGGCTGTCCTTTAGCAGTGAATGGATGAGAGAAATAGACCCTGGACTAATCGGCAGTGAAAATAAGTGAGTCAGCAAGCTAGGAAAAGGCCGAGGTTGGCTCTGGCTGTTTCCAGTTCTCTTGCTACAGGTACCCTGTGTTTATTAATGCCAAGCCCTCTCACTTGTGCCTCTAGACCCTTACGACTCCAAGTGACCAGCAGCAGCAGCGTCAGCTGGGAACTTGTTAGAAATTCTGACTCTCAGGCCTAACCCCAGCCCTGATGGATCTGCTTCTGCTCTAGAACCCCAGAGGAGGCAGTGGGGTTCTAAAGCTCGGGGATGTCCCCTCCACCTCTGACTCACTTGTTTTTCTTCCTCAGTTTTGCCTTCACTGCTCACCCTGCCCTTGGGCCCCACTGCCAGTCTCTGAGGCTTGGTCTGAGTCTTCAGACATTCTCTGAGCCACTCACCCTGCCACTACCGGCATTTTTCTGATCCTCTGCCTGTGGAGCCCCAAGTGGCTGGTGAATAAAAACCTCCAGTCACCACGGGAGAGAATGGGTCGACTATTTGATGCTTCTGGGATTATTTGAGCCCTTCCATCTTTCATCATTCCTCCTTCCATTTTCCCCTTCCCTCTTTCTTTCCACTTTCTTTTTTCTTTCTTTTTTAAATTAATTTTTAATGAAAACCGTAACTGTATCCATTTACGCATATTTAACTGTATGCATTTATGGGGTTCAATGGGACAATTTGCTATACCATATGGAATGCTTGCATCAAACTGATTAACATATCCATCCCCTCGCTTATTTTTTGTGGTAAGACATTTAAAATTTACTCTTAGTTATTTTGAAATATACCCTTGCATTGTGCACATTAGGCGAGATCCCACCAAACGCCTTCTTTCCTTTTGCAGTGGTTCTCTACGTGAGGGTCACTGGACCCGCAACAGCGCCACCACCTGGGAATTCTGAGTAATGCAAATTCTCGGGCCCCAGTGCAGTCCTGCGGGAGCCCTCCCCCACTCCAGTCTGTGTTTAACACGCTCTGTCTGCTTCCTTGCTATTCAGATGTGACGCTTCTCATTTAGTAAGGTGGGCCATTTCAGGTGAAATCGCTAGCTTTTAAAAACTTTCATAACCTGAATATTGATTACCATCTATCCCCATGTGTTTATTGATCTAGAAAACAAAATAAAAGATAAATGAATGCAATCAAACCAGCAGCTCGGAACATCACGGGAAGGCTGTTGGTCCTTTGGTATTAAAAGACGGTGGAGAATTTGTGCATCTCCAACATCTGACCATTGATCTGAGAAGCTGAGAAGCAGTTCCAGTTCCTTGCAGGAATCCAGCTCCATTCTTGGAATAGGAGTCAATTCTGTCTTCCAGATCATTAAAGACCCTCCTCCCCAGGCAGCCCACATCCCATGGGGTGGGTAGGAAAATAATCATCGGGCTGAACATTTTGAGGAAAAGAAATATCAGGTTCAGAAGCAAATTTTTTTTTCTATGCAAAAGATTTCCATTTCAGAAATGCATTTTCTTCCAATAACCACAGGCATCATTTTTAAAAGTCAGAAATGAGTGGTGAATGAGAAGAATGTTAAAAGGGGTTCAGAAGCATTTTTATTATGTAATCCATTTCAGAATCCTCTTTGCACCTTGGTACTGCAATCTGGGTCCATTGTCCTAAGGAATGGAGAGAGGGTTGGGCCCCCCAAAATGAAACCCAACTGCTCAGGGATAGTTAAGGCCTCTTTTTCAAACAGAAATCTCTGCTTATTCCCTGGGTCCTAGTTGAGACAAATGCCAGGGACATCAGCAGAGGAAAGGAGTATGTAAGACTCTTTCCTCTAAAACCAGGGAAACCAGAGGGTCCCCATAGCTCCTCCTGCCTCACGCCCTGTGGGCATTTAATCACCATCTGTTATGTCTGGGCCCACAGCCCTCTCATCTCAAGACAGTAGAACCTTGTAAGGTGACCACCCCAGGGACTGTAAACAGGTCAGCATACAGAGGTGGTCAACATAAGGAACTAGGCCTATTGTACTGATACGCACATGTGGTGCATGTCCAGTCTATGAAAATTAGGTCAACTTCAGGACGTGGCAGGTCTATGAAAATTAGGTCAACTTCAGGAGGTGGCCAGTGTAGGGAGGTGGTTGACTATGGAGGGTCTACTGTGTATCTGCCACCCTCCTGCAGCCAACTTCTAGCTCTTTGTTCAGCTTCTCCATAGTGTTCTGTTCCCTCTCCTCCTCCTAATACATATCTGTAGTTTATTTCCAAGTCCCTCCACAGTGACTGAAATGATTAACACTCGTTACTACCGCTCATGTGGCACATTTTCGAGATTTAAAATCACCAGAATGGAACTTCTCAAACTATCAACACACCCTGCGTTCATTAGCCACGTCCTGCCCAAACGCTTTGTTGCTATTTCGATCCCCCTGCCCTGTGCTGGTTTCACAGCTGAACTCATATTCAGAAATAACACTGAGTTTTGACTTATCCAGGGTGTCACAGAAATCGCTCTAAAAAAAAAAATCTGGAAAGATAATCACACGGCAAAACGTGCTGGAAAGAATGAGGCGGTACCTTCGCAATAAAAATAACCAAAGAAGTGTCAAAGTGAAATGTCAGAGATAGCAACTGTCGAACTGAGTGCTTAAGGAAATCAGTCATTTCGTACTTAATAACCTAATCGTTTAAGAGTCGCCTAATCATTTAAGCAGGTGCCACACAGAAGAAAGTGCTAGTCCCAAGGCAGCCGGGGCAAGGGCTTCTCTTGATTAACTCTCCACCCTTTCAATTAGCATCTAAATCCCCAAATTAGGGTTTTTAAGGTCGAAAAGAATGGATTGTTGAAGGGTGTGTTGAATGTCAGCAGATTAGTGAAATTAAAGGAGGTAAAGCTACGAAGATAAGAAAAGATACCTTGGGGCGGTGCTTGTGGCTTAAAAGCATAGGGCACCAGGCCCCTTATGCTGGAGGTGGCCGGTTCAAACCCAGCTCTGGCCAAAAAAAAAAAAAAAAAAGATACTTTAGAAACACTTTTCATCCTGGTCCAGGAAATCTTCACCAAAGGTGGGTGGGTTCTTGGAAACTGACTTTAAGCAAAACACTGCATTATGAAACCAATCTGATCACAGATGAATGGAAGGTTAAGTTCCTATAGCATAATTCTGGCCATCAAAGCATCAGTAAATTCTAAATAAAGATCCAAAACACTTCTAGTATTAAACATTGACATAAATGTGACCAGTACAAACACATGCTTAAGAAAGATAATTATTAAGGCGGGCAGCAGCCCCTGATGCCATCCCATCATAGGAGCCCTCTCACACTCCCCCACTCTCATCCAGACAGGGTCGGTGCAGACACCCCAATTAACAGAACATGCATATCTTTGGAATATGGGAGGAACTTGAAGCTCCTGCATAAGACCAAGGCAGACATGGAGAGAATGTGCCAACTCCATATAGAGGGTAGCCCTGGCTGGAATCCATATTTTTCCTCATCAACATTATAACCGAAGGACATCGAATGAAACTACGTTATCTGAGCACTGAGGAGGCCTATAGCCTTTACCTTTAGAAACGGTCTGAGGCTTGAGTCAATGGTTGTCTTTTTGACTTTGTTCAAGGTAGATTTTTGTTGCCTGATGCCAACAAAATTCTATGCATGGAATATACTTTTATCTGCAGTAAAATTTTCACTCAAGGGCACACTCGGACATCTAAATTGATAGCAAACTTGGCCTTCGTCAAGCTTTCAAATTAGTTATCTAAACTATGATAGAATTCTCATAGTTGACCACTTCCCTACGTTGACCACCTCCATAAGTTGACCTAATTTTCATAGATGGAACATGCACCACATGTACATATCAGTACAGTAGGCCTAGCTCCTTATGCTGACCACGTCTGTATGTTGACCAGTTTGCTACAGTCCCTTGGGTGGTCAGCTTAGAGTAGTTCTACTGTATTTTGGCCCTGTAAGCTAACAAACATTTGTTTAATGAATGTCTCTGTTTGGTATCCATTGGGTCTGTGGTTTGCTTTTATTATAACCTGGTAGAGAAATGCAGGGAGTAGCCAGCTCTTAATCAGCTTGAATTTCTTCCAGGATGCAGTGACCTAGCAGAAAGAATCCAAAGGCTAGGTAAGACCTAACTCTGCTGAGTTGCCTACGTCTAGTTGTTCCTAGTCAACTGTCAGCTCCACCAAGGCAGGGGCCACATCAAACAAATTATAGGAGCAAGATACATTCTGGAATGCATGGCCAAAGAGCCCAGGCCTGCCCAGAGAGCTATGCAAAGATATCCCAGGAGCACGCCAAAGAAAATATAAACAGAAATGCAAAGAATGAGAATGCACTTGCCAACAAAATATGGGTTTTATGAAATTTCACAGAAAAGGATGACAAGATAGCAAATCGGCAGGGATATTCATGCACTGACTTTTTTATTGAAATGGATTTTTCTTTTGACTTCTGGTCCTCATTTTCAGTAATTTAAAATTCTTTGCTTGCATAGCAATTGCAGATTATATACTGATGCAGGTATTATTATTAATATTCTTAAATGACTAAATCTATTCTAAAATCACCCACACCTCGGTTTCGGTCATTTTTTTTTTTTATGTTTCTTTGTCATCGGGGTATGAAATACAGCATGTGTAAGAGAAAAATACTTTTTAAAAACCAGGAAAAGATAATTAATTACCTGTAAGACTGAATGGAGAGAGAAGAGCAGAATTTCTTCCTCCTGGTGTTACTGCCTTCAGGAAAGAGATTGCTATAGCCAAAGCAACCTTGCACTCTGATCTATCCTGTGACTTTCTTTTGATTAACAAGGAGCTGAAGGCTAATCAATGTTGCTAGAGATTCAGCTCTACTTATATGTTGTCTGTAAAATCAGTTAGCCACTGGCCTCCTGTGGCCGTTGAATATTTGGAATGTGGCTACTATGAAACGTGCTCAATTCAGACTAGCTACACTGAGGCTCAAAAGGTCAGTACAAAGCGGGACACAGTGGCTCATGCCTATAATCCTTGCACTCTGGGAGGCCAAGGCAGGAGGATTGCTGGAGCTCAGGAATTTGAGGCCAGCCTGAACAAGGGCAAGACCCTATCCCTACTAAAAATAGAAAAAAATTAGCTGGATGTCGTGGCGGGCGCCTGTAGTCCCAGCTACTCTGGAGGGTGAGGCGGGAGGATCGCTTGAGGTAGGCTGAGGCCATGGCACTCTAGCTCAGGCAACAGAGTGAGACTTTATCTCTCAAAAAAAAAAGTTATTATAAACAAAAGCATGTAAAATATCTCAGTTATAATGTTGGTATTGATCACATGTTATGATAATATTTTGGAAATTTTGTGTCAAATAAAACATATTTAAAATTAAATTCATTCATTTATTTTTACTCTTTTAATGTAGATTCTAGGGATTTTAACTTACACGTAAGGTTTGCATTTGTGGCTTGTGTCCTATTTCTATTGGACAGCATTGCTCTAAACAAAGGTCCTATTGGAAAAGTAGCTGATGAGCTGAAACCAGGATTATATGTGCTCTGGCACACATGGCTGGCAGTGGGCCCAGGCCTTCCAGGGGTCTTGCTAAGTTGAGCCTTCTGGATCTAACTCGAGCCAGGCCTAGTGTCCCCCTCTTCCACTTACACCTCATTTATTCAGGCCTCTGCTCTGTGCCAGGTGACTGTCAGCTAACCTGATAAATTAATCCTTGTGAATGAGTGATAAATGCTGCTGGATTAATGAGTTATCCTAATTCTACAATTCCACAAGATCCTTCTGATGATTTAAGTCTGTGCATTTAACAAATGTCTGTTACTTAGCATGTGATAAATATTTTGCTCATCTCCAGACCAGAGATACACACTGTCTTCTGAGAGAGTGAGAAAGGAGAGAAATCTAACACCAATGTTGTGAGCAAGATTCTGGAGCAGTAGGGTAGGGGGACCTATAAATGGATGTGAAACCTCTAAGTCAGTGCTGGGAGATGTCCAGGAAGCCTTCACCGAGCAGCTAGAGTTGGAGAAATGTTTTAAATAGTGAGGTATGTGATCTCTAGGGGAAGAAGTTAGAAAGGACCTCCCACACAAGGGAATAACGTATACGCAAGTGTAGAGCATGACATGTCCTGACACCTTGAAGGGTGGAAAATTTAAGTGTCCCAAAGCATTCCTCAATTGTAGGTTGTCCATAGGATCTCTTTCAACACTTATTTCTGAACATGCAAGAGAAAGAGGCAATATTATTAATAACTGATAAAAGGGTTATTTTTGCCCCAGTATTAGAGTTGGGGGTATGAATCACTACTGAACAAAGACTTCCAGGACTTCTTTGCTTCCATGGTAATTAAACCAAGAAACCCCAGGAGAGAGTGATGAGTAACTTTACATGAGGTACTTAAAGTACCTGAATTAGACTAATACTTTATTTCTGGTTAAAATAGAGAGGAAAGAGGAAAGAAATCCATTACTCATATCAGACAAGGATTAAAGCAAGCAGCAGTGTCTCACACCATATTGAATCAGCTATGGTTTGGAGATCTGACCCTATATACCATTTTGTATCTGGAGCCCGACTTTTTACCACAAGGTCAGGAGTTGTCGGTAGCTGTGATGAGTGGGTTGGGAGTTGGCACTGATGCCTGGGAAGCATGAGTCCTGTGATCTCTCCCTCTGTGGATTGTAGAGCAAGTACTCACCAGGTATGATTAGTGCCTTCCCTCCTCTTAATGGGATTGACTATTCCTTGGGGTCCCACAGAATGATGTGGCCATAGTATTAACTTTAGAAATTAAAAAAATATATATCTTCAAAAAAGAGTATAATTTCTACATTCTACCTTCCAATTTTTAGTTTGGAAAAACTTTAATCTGTTTTTTTTTTTTTTTTTTTTGAGACAGAGCCTCAAGCTATTCCCCTGGGTAGAGTGCTGTGGCATCACAGCTCACAGTAACCTCCAACTCCTAGGCTCAAGTGAGTCTCCTGCCTCTGCCTCCCAAGTAGCTGGGACCACAGGCACCTGCCATAATGCCTGGCTGTTTTTTGGTTGCAGCCATCATTGTTGTTTGGCGGGCCCAGGCTGGATTCGAACCTGCCACCTTAGGTGTATGTGGCAGGCACCTTCCTTACCCACTTGAGCCAACAGATGCCGAGCCGAAAAACTTTAATCTTATAGAAAAATTGAAAGAATCATATAATGAATATGAGTATACCCTCTTCTTAATTGTTAACATTTTGCATATGTCTTCTGTTTTTCTTTCTTCCTTTTGAAAATCAGAGAACACAACATCTGTTCCTAAATATGACAGCATATATCTCCTCAGAACAAGGAAATTCTTCTACATAATTGAAATAACATGATCACACCCACAAATTTAGTGTCAATATTATCAAATATGAGATCTATACTTAAAGATCCCAACAGTCTAAGTAATGTCCTTTGTAGTTGTTTCTACAAAGTTTCTCACTGCATTTGGTTGATATTTTCTTTTCTTTTTTTTAAATTTTAGAGTAATTCCTTCTCTTTCTTTTTTGTTGGTAGTTGTAATTATTGTTGTTTTGGTTTGTTTTGATGGGGATCAGAGCATACCACCCCCCAAATTATGCCATTTTGGCATGTCACTTATTTTGAGATGAAAGGAATTGAGAAATATCAGATGCAGAGTTATCTGCCTTACCCACTTTCTACATAAAATTCTCATAAAAAAGGTGCCTTCCCTGTCCCAGGAAAAGGAGAACATCTTAATACTAGAGATAATGGTGATGATGAGATAAGTCTATTCAAGAAAACCTTACTTAAATAATTTTTACCTTCCATTAGTTTCCACCATATATTTTCAAGTCATTTCTCCACAGTTTACCACTTCTAGTCCAGATTCTAGTTTCATTTATCTCTCCATGATTTAATCACTCTTTGTTAAAATGGTATATAAACCTCTACATCTAACTGCTTCTTTGGGGTTTTTTATTTCCTTCTAGAAAGCCCCTGGGCTATGTGAGGGTATTAATATCAATTAGAACTTGCATGTTTTTTTCTTCTTTTACTCTGTCTTTTTTCAGTTCAATGTATAGACCACAGCTACAGAATATAAGAGAGTAGAGAATAAGTTTTTCCTCCCTTGTTATGTGTTCATCTTGATCTCTCCTGCCATGGAATGTCACAACATGACATTTCTTTGAAGAGTCTATGACAGTTTTCTTCTTTGTGAAATGTCCACATTCTGGATTCGTCTGATGTTCTCTGATGATTAGATCAAGCCAAACCTTCTGGCAAGAGTAGCGCATAGGAGATGTGTGTCCTTCCTGCTGCATCTCATCAGGAGTTCTGTGAAGTCAGTTTACGAAGAAAGTAGATTTTTATGAGTTATGTACTTGAAATTTTCCCAGATGGGAGATAATCCTGAATAGTTTCACCTGCAGGGCCCAGATGTAGCAAATAAGATACCTGAGAGGCCTACATTTCTCCAGTTATTTATTAATAAAACATAACTTAAATGCACAGAGAAAAATGAAAAAGAATATGTTCTTTGGGGGATCCTGTCAGTGATGGAAACAGGTTCAACCCTGTCTCTGTTCCCTTGGGCTACTAATTTGATGTCAACATTACATTAATAGCCCTCTTGCTGCCTCTCAAGCTTATATTTAAAAATATATGAAATATTCCACGTAGCATGCAACTCTGCCTATACAACTATGGCCAGGACTTTCTCTCTCCCCTAGGGAGCCATTGCTTCCCTTGTACATATGGAGTTGAACTTTTCTTCTCTACTTTCATTCTGCTTAATAAGCAGACCCTGAATAACTCCACACCTGCATCCTATTCACTCTACAACCCAAGCCAAAGGGTAAAGAAACAGGTCTGCAAGGGGACAAGGGGCTGGGTGCAGGATGAGAGCCCAGCATGAGATCCTTTGGGTTTTCTTTTTTCCTCTTCATTAAACAAGGCAATTGGGAGCCTCCCTAGAGATTAGTATTGCAGACCAATTGATGACAGTGCTTGTTGTTTGCTGCTGGGGACATTCATTCTAATTAATGCCTGCTGTGGGTCAGTTCCTGTTTCCTTGTTACTTCCCTTTTGATTGAACAAATACACGTATCTAACTCTGTATTAGGGCACTAATAAGGTAGGCTTTGGAACAAAGGAGAAAAAAAGAATGCAGATTATTTCTTTCTCAAATTGATCACTTCGAGATCATTCTAAGAATAGTTTGACACCATTTATAAAGACAGTAGCTATTGCTTAAATAAGCAAACCACTAGTTTGAGAAAAGAATCATCAACACAGACAGGAAAGATCTGTGCATTCACTATGAGTGGACACAAGCTCAGCCTCTACACATTTAAACATTTTCCAGGTAAGTGTTCACCACAATGCCATTATTTCTCGTGTCTCAAAATGCAGTCACCTGGGAGGTTATTAATGTAAGCGATAACATTACCAAACATGTTACCCCGATCATATTTTTTTTCTTATAAATTAACATTTATACCACATTTTCCATCCTTTTCTCACGCTGGGGAGGAGTAATGACATTTCTCATCAGGTTACCTGCTAACAGTCTAGGATAACGATTTCCCATTTATTGCTGAGAACTTAGGCTACAGCTACACATCCACATGTGAGCATTTATTTTCTTATTTTGAGATAGCACATAGTACTAATATTTATTATGTTCTGGGCACCGTGCTATGCATTTTACAGACTCTGCCTTCTGAGGTAGTAAATAGGAGGCTGAAATAAAAATATCGTGCATGGACAGATGAACAGATACTCAAAAAGTGGTATATACATAGAATCTTTTCCACCTTAAAAAGGAAAGAAATTCTGACATCTGTTCCAAGATAGATGAACCTTCAAGACATCCTGATAAGTGAAATAAGACCATCACGAAAGGATAAATACTGTCTGATGCCTCTTAAATGAGGTACCCAGAGTAGACACATTTATAGAAATGGAAAGTAGAATGGTGGTTGCCAGGGTCAGAGGGAGGGGAACTCGGGAGATAGCGCTGGGTAGACATAGATTTCAGTTTGAGAAGGTTGATGGTTGCGTGACAATGTGAATGTACACTGAAAAATGATTAAAATGGCAACTTCTGTGACATGTATAGTTTATAACAATAAAAAAGTAAAAATACTGTTATGGGAGAAACTGAAGTTACCAAGTGACTTTCTAATAGAGTAAGTCTGGGAATTCTTATCCTAAAACTCCATCCTTTTGATAGCCCACTATCTGTACATTTAACACTCTGTTTTTTTTTTTTTATGGTAGAGATGGTTTTCTTTGAACTATTTTTGTAACCTTTATCCCAATGTCTTGTTAAAAAGGGAGCTTCTCTCTTCTATTCATCCTCATGTATTTGAAGTGGTGCGGAACTTTCTTAAGTTCTTTTGAATGTTTATCTCCTGGTTTTACTTCCATTCCCTACTTAGCAACTCTGAAGAAAGAGGGTCCAAACTGTCTGGCCCAAGGTCACCTGGCCTGGTGCCCACATGCCCATGGGCATGTGCACCTGAAAATGTTGAATCCTAGAATCCTTTCCACTACAGATGCTGCTGATGCTGACTGGAAAGTCAACCATGAGCATGAGTGATGGTTTCTACCATGACACGGGCAGCTGAAGTATGTCCTTCTATGGAGGGGTGTGTCTTGGACACGCCAGAGACCATGACAGAGACCACTCTCTACGACAGAGACCATGAAATAGAACACCTCAGCAAATCATTGCCAGGGGTTGCAGATCTCCTTCAGGGACTTTTTACGCTTTGCACTGGTGACAATTAATGATTCAATTAACTGATAATTGGTTACTGTCTTTTGCTATCTGTCAAGTTACCTTGGTATGTTCATTTGATCCCCGTGAGTTCAGAGGATGCCTGTGACATATGATTTTTACCATTTTGTGGGGGGATCAGGAAAATAGTACCAGAGAGAAGGAAAGATTTGCCCTAAACTGTGCTTCTCAAATTTGGGCATGTTTCAGAATCACCTGGAGGGTTGGTTCAAGTGCAGATTTCTGAAGCCCACTCCCAGAGCTTCTGATTCAGGAGGTCTGCGGTTGGGCCTGAGAACCTGCATTTCTCACAAGCTGCCAAATAATGCTGCTGCTGCTGACTGGGGTCACACTATGAGAAGTGCTGCCCTAAGGTCACAAAGCCATCAGGTGGCAGAACCACTCCCAATGTCCCTTCCATTCTGAGTGCTGTCTACCCAGTGAAGCTTAGAAGGGGTGGTGGCGATTTATAAAATCAATCCCATGAGTCATCTGTCAAAACAGTGTGATTATCTTTTAACAAGGAAACTACTTTCTAAGTCCCTTAAAAACAGGAATCATTTCCTTCCCTCCTATCCCTCAAAGCTTCCAGCCTGGTAAGTGACAAGTGGCTGTGGGATGAGAAAGATATCATTTATCAGGATAATTTTCCTAGTCAGTATTGATTTCTAAGGTACATTTTTCAATCCCTGGGAAAACTGATGGGCCCAGCATTTGTTCCATCACACCCCAACCTGCTGGAATATTCTTCATTACCGTGTAGCTCACTTTGGTCTTGACAAATTGAATGCCCCCTTTCTCCTGCCTATGACAGAGAATACGCTCCTAGAAACCAAATTTATGGCAATATGCTATAACTGCCGTGAATCTCCTTTTAATGATTTGGGCCTGAGGCTGAGTTAGAGCTGAAGCTGAACAGAAGATCTGCTGTTAGCAAAGCCAACAACAACACAGAGGCCACTCACTGTCATCAGGGTGATGGGAACAGTGGAGCACGGGGTAGGCACCCTCAGAACAGCCACATCTGTGCTGTGTTAATGTTGAGGCCGGATGATTTCACCAGGGCCTACAACAGGCCTGGGAGGATTTTCTTTAGCACACACACAGAAAAACATACACAGTGACACTCATACTGACACACACACATACATGCTGATGTATACACATTGACATGCACGCATACAAAAATACACTAACACACATACACACCAGCACATGCATCTATACTGACACATATACACAGACATAGACTGACACATGTACTCACATACTGACATAAACACGTGTACACTAACATACATGTATACAACTACACACAGTGAATTCCATCAGAATAATTTACTTGTTCGATCTCCTATATAAATATATCTCCCTCGTGTGACACAAATCATTTTGACTTTTGTTGTTTTAACTACTTGAAAGGATGAGTTTTAGTTTCTTGGCACATGAAGATAGTTAAATAGTCAATATGAGCGTGTATGCATGTGTGTATGTGTGTGTGTGTGTGTGTGTTAGAGGTGAGAGAGAGATCCCTCCAAGGCGCTGGGGACTGACAGGGAGGGGATCTGTTGCTTCTGATCTGAATTACAGATTTGTTTCCTCTTTGCTTGTGAGGTCTGCAAGCTGCCCCCACCGAGGCCCACAGACCTCCGAGGCTGTGAATCGAGGCCTTGATGAGGTGCCATTTTAACCCTTTATTTGTTTTTACTTTCTTAGGCCCTGACAACAACAATGGAGAGCTCTCTGGTTTATGTTCTGGTGAATGTTAAAAAAAAAAAAAATCCCAACAAACAAAAACTCCATTTCTGAGGCATTTGAAGAGGAAAGAAGAAAAGAATTTTCTGAACATATGCTTAACAAGTGGGAGTTTTCTCCAATAGTTACGCTTCGGAGAGAAGAGAGAGAATGTGGTGGGGCTCTAGGAAAATGGAATGCCTGCCCAAGAACAGAGTGAGTAGACTTGGACTTGAGCTTGGTGTTTGTGCAGCAACAGGCTAAGCTGTCTTGGACCTTGAGGCCAAAGCAAAATTCATTCCTACTGAGGTTTCTTTATTGACAATTTTGACATTTTTGTTTGCCATGAATTCTTTCGCATCTTTTTACAACATGGCATTAAGATATAATTCATCGGCTTGGCGCCTATAGCTCAACCGGCTAAGGCGCCAGCCACGTACACCTAAGGTGGCGAGTTCGAATCCCCAGCCCGGACCCGCCAAACAACAATTACGGCTGCAACCAAAAAATAGCCAGGCGTTGTGGCGGGTGCTTGTGGTCCCAGCTACTTGGGAGGCGAAGGCAAGAGACTCGCTTGAGCCCAGGAGTTGGAGGTTGCTGTGAGCTGTAATGCCACGGCACTCTACCCAGGGG
>CAUYTI010164930.1:0-15219 GCA_963575145.1 Galago senegalensis | reverse complement strand
CTCCTGGGCTCAAGCGAGTCTCTTGCCTCTGCCTCCCAAGTAGCTGGGACAACAGGTGCCCGCCACAACGCCTGGCTATTTTTTGGTTGCAGCCATCATTGTTGTTTGGCGGGTCCGGGCTGGGGATTCGAACCCGCCACCCTAGGTGTACGTGGCTGGCGCCTTAGCCGGTTGAGCTATAGGCGCCGAGCCGCCTTGATAAGTTCTATCATTGCCCCCTTGGCCTCAGCTTACTGGGCTAATTCCTACTACCACAGCTGCCTAGGCTGGCAAGGAACACCACCAACCACTGGGTGTGGGTGGGGAGGGGGAGCTGAGAAAGGCCCTGCTCCCCAGAGGCAACAGGTGCTGAAGGACTCAGAATGCAAAGACTCACCAGACTTTCAAAGTCAACTCAGTGGGGGCAATAATCTACAAGGTGCAGGAGGCCCACACTCCCTGCCTGGGGGTGGAGAGCCCAACCACTTCTCAAACCAACTTTCTCAGGCCTGGCAGGTGGCTCAGCCTGTAATCCTAGCACTCTGGGAGGCTGAGGCTGGTGGATTGCTTGAGCTCAGGAGTTTGAGACCAGCCTGAGCAAAAGTGAGAACCCATCTCTACTAAAAATAAAAAAACTGGCTCGGCACAATGGTTACAGAGCCAGCCACATACACCAAGGGTGGTAGGTTCGAACCGGCCTGGGGCCAGCTAAACAACTACAACAAAAAATAGCCCAGCACTGTGGCAGGCGCCTGTAGTCCCAGCTAGTTGGGAGTCTGAGGCAAGAGAATAGCTTAAGCCCTACAGTTGGAGGTTGCTGTGAGCTGTTGCCACGGCACTCTACCGAGGGCAACATAGTGAGACCCTATCTCAAAAATAAATGAAATAAAAATAAAAAAAACCCCTAAGGCACGAGGATCACTTGAACCCAAGAATTGGGGGCTGCTGTGAGCTATGATGCCACTGCACTCCACCAAAGGGGACAGCTTGAGATTCTTGTCTCAAAAACAAAAAAACAACGCGCTTGGCACCTATAGCTCAGCAGCTAGGGCTCCAGCCACATACAGGCCATGTACACTAGAGATGGTGGGTTCGAACCTGGCCCACGCCTGCCAAACAATGACAACTACAACCAAAAAATAGCCGGGCGTTGTGGTGGGCGCCTGTAGTCCCAGCTACTTGGGAGGCTGAGGCAAGAGAATCGCTTAAGCTCTAGAGTTTGAGGTTGCTGTAAGCTGTGACGCCACAGCACTCTACCTAGGGCAATAGCTTGAGAATCTGTCTCAAAAGAACAAAAATACAACCAATTTTCTCCTTCCAGGAGGCAGCTCCACTAATTTCCCACCCCCAGAGTGATAAGCCACTGGGGGCCAGTCAAAGGAGTGCTGGTCTCACAGTGCTCTCACAAGGCCCAGGATGTGAGGTATCTCCACCAAAGGGCTTGTCTTCAGGTGCAGAAGTGCCCAGGATCACCAGCTGAAAATGGAGCAAAAGGGGCTGGGGGGGAGGAGGTGCTGGAAGATGCACCTCCCAGCTGAAGGGAAGCTTCCTAAAGCCAAGGTCCAACAAAGAGCCTTTCTTCTACTCCTGATGAACCACCACTCCTGGGACAGAACTCACACAGACCTCAGGACAAGTCAACAGGTTACTTAGGAGCTGACCTCATACTAGGCCTACAAAAGCACCGGGTGGCTACCACAGGGAAAAGGACACAAGAAGCAGGTTTTCTGCCCTAGAGATTCAGCAAGGCCAAGAGGCATGAGGCCACGGTATGTGGCTCCCATGAGGAAGTAGCCTAGAAGGCCAGCGTAATGCCTGGAGACAGGGAGAGGTTTCTCCTTCCTATTACCCAGTGCTTCGATTTTAGGTGGCAGCAGAGTGGGCACGATCACTCCCTTGATCACATTGATGAGGTGAGATGCAAGAGTCCCCAGCCCACTGAGAGATAAATGAATTCATCTTGCAAATCAGAAGGCACCAGATTAAGAAAAGAGGCGATTTGAAAATAATACAGAAATAAGCGCCAACGGGGAGGCAGAGTGCTGCCCATCCTACATGTCCCCAAAGCTCTGGCATAACCCAAGTTATGTTATGATGTTAAAGGCTGCCATTTTTTTCTAGAGACAGTGAACTAATCTATAATCTAGAAATTGTCATTTCTCCAGAATGGGCACTAGAGAGGAGAAAGAGCTGAGCAGGCGCAGAAGGAGGGCGGACTCTGCGCCAAGGCGGATACATCCGCCTGCCCCAACCTGCTGGGTAACGGTGCATGTCTGAAGTCACCACCACTGATGACACCCCTCACCCTCACTAGTCCCAATAGAGGGTTTCTCTCAACTGCAGAAAAGCAACCTTCAGATACAGAAGAGTCAAAGGATTTAAGAACCAGGAAAAAGCAAAGGAGCCAGGCAGAACAGAGGAGAGGAGAAAGTAAATCAGCGGGGAGGGTTAAGGAAAGGGGAGGAAGAGAGAGGGAGGGATGGAAGGGGGAGAGGGGAAGAAGGAAGGGAGGAGGGAGATGGGAGTGAAAGAAGGGGGGAGAGGAAAGCGGGGTAGATGGGGAATAGGGGAGGGAGGGGGAAGCAGAGGAGAGGGAAGACAGAGGGAGGAGGGAAGAGGGGAGGAAGCCGAGGATGAGGGAGATGGAGGAAAGATCTGAGAACCCAACGGGCTTTGCACTCACCAGTGTTGTACACGTGTAGTTCGTCCACTATTCCCTCGTTGCCACCGCCAAACACCACGATGAGCTCCTTGATGGCCACAGCGCGGTGGCCGTGGCGGGGCCGGGGCACCGGACCCGACCAGCCCACCACTCGCTTCCAACGGGGTTGCAGAAGCACCGCTGGCGAGTTGGCGGGCGATACGGCCGAAGCCATAGTTCCAGGAAGGGTGCGGTGGGAAGAAGTCAACTAGCGGGAAAGGAACCCCTCAATTCCTCTCACACACACCCCCTTATGTCTAAGACAGCTCTCACTGAGAAGCGGTTCCTCACACAGCAGTGGACGACTCCATGGAGGCCGCCATCTTAACTACCCTCCTTCCCTTTGGCTCTTCCCCTTCTTCTTGCTCACCCCGTCTCCTCAAGAGCCTCCTGAAAATATCGACCGCCTAGGCTCGATAAGCTGGAGGCCGCCGAGTCTCGCCGCCCTGACTACTTGCCGGGGCGCTCCCGCTTACAAGCTCGGGCTGGAGGCCCTGGGTGCCGCCATCTTGAGCCGCCTCTCTCTCCTCCCTTCCTCAGTCGTAGCCCTCCCCCGCCGGAAATGGCGGAGCCCCGGCCCGGTTCCCACACCCCCGAGTCCTCAGCACTGGCCGGCTTCCGGGGCGGGTGGAAAGGAGCCACAAGCGCCGCGGTCGTCCCAGCCCCGCCGGCGCTCAGACCACAATTGTGGGAGCCGCCATCTTGAGACTGTCCCGCTTCCCCGCCCAGCGCTTAGTCCAGCCGCCGCTCCCGAAAGACTCGACACTTCTACGGAATACAGGCGGGCCGGAGTCCAGTGGAACCAGCTCGAACTCTCGGGGGCTGCTTTGGGGCTCGCGCCGTACAACTCGCACCTCTCCCCTTAGTCCGCCTCTGCTGCTCAGGCTGAGCCTGCCGCTCTGGGAGCCGCCATCTTGAGACTACCTCTCCCTTCCCCCCTATTCTCTTCCTCCTGGGTCAGTTCTTCCACTGCAAACCAAACACAAGGCAGTGTCCGATCCTCACTTCCCTCCTTGTGACTTCTTCCCACAGGAACCGCTCCAGAGAGCCAGAATTAGGCCCCGAAGTGGCAACTGTACGGCAGAAGGAGCGGTAACGGCAGGGCGCTCATGCCTCCTCCCTGGGAGCCGCCATCTTGAGTGAAGAAGTAACAACTAAACATGGCGGCGGCGGTCGGGCGAGGGGGCGGAGCCCAGCGACGTCACTGCTACCCCCGCCCTCGCACAGCTTTGCCTGTGGGTCCAAACCTCTTAAAGGACCCCGTGAAGCCTAGGTGCGGGGGAGGAAGTCGGCGCTACCGCGCGTAGAACTAGAGCTCAAGCCTTGCTCCGTTCAAGAGCAGGCGCGCCCCGCCCTACGGCCCCCCCCAACCCCGAGCGCGCCTCCACGCCTCCGCCCTGGGAGCCGCCATCTTGCCACTTCCCCTCGCCCGGCCGTCTGAGGGCGTCAATAGCGACTTTTAGCACAAAACAAAGATGGCGGCTGTGGCATCTAGGAAATGCCCGCAAGAAATTGCGAGCCCATCAGATGCGCTCGGCCCCGCCCCCCTGTGAACTATCTCCGCGTTGCTAAAGGGACATATGCCCAAGGAACTGCCTTTAACCAGCAGTCGGTAGAGGGACACGGGTTGATAAGGGTAGCAAAGATTAGGTACTGCAGTCGCGCCTACCGGCGAAGAGTGGGCGTTTTCCCGCCCCGCACACCCATCAACTGCAGTGAGCAGCCCAAGGCCCGCCATGGGGGAAGGCGGGGCGAGAGTCGGCGATGACGCATTTGAGCTCATGCCGCCCGTGGGCGGAGTCTCCGCACGCTCCCAGGCCCGCTGGCCCCGCCCCCAGGCGCCCCTGGCCCCGCCCGAGCTCCACTGCCGCTCCCAAGCAAAATGAGCCAGGCCGCCCCCGCCAGCCCTCCCCGTCCCACTGGCCCTCCGCGTCCCGCCGGCCGCACGGTGCACAGCCAGGTTGGTGGCTCCCGAACTGAGCGGACGAAAGCGGGAGAGACTCGCGTCACCTCGCGTCACCCCGCCCGCCTGCTTCCCAGGGCCCGCGCCCCGCCCCGTGCGCAGGCGCAGGGCCGTCTTTCGGGTCCGCCCTTTTTTGAGATTTGAATTTGCCCCTGCAAAGCCAGAGAGGCAAAATACCCGTATGGTGCTTGCTGTCCTTTTCGCGCCAATATTGTAAATTCTGGCATCAACCTTGAGAGGTGGGTACTGGCGTCCCAAATGTTACAGGAGGCCGCTTGGGCACTGGCGTCATCGTCACTGCCACAGGCCGGCTGTAGCACAGGGGTACCAGCCTGGCGTATGGGAGCTTGGAGTGAGAACAGATGATTTCTCCGCTTTGGCTCATCTTTATTTCATCTTATTTTTACTAACCTCTGCCCGAAATTTGGCTTTTCCTGAAATTGTAAATGTAGGTTGCAGAGCACAGAGCATGAGCAGTATTGTGATATTGTCACTCATGGAAATGGACAGATCGTTTCAGATCGTATAGCTTTTGTTGTAAATGTCTAGAAGTTAAAATCTACCGGCAGGCTAAATAATTACTTTGGAGTTACTATATTTACTCATCAATCTAATGTGTGAATAAAGAAGCACATATGTGGCTGGCCTGATAGCTCAGCAGCCAGGGCGCCGGCCACATACACCAGAGCTGGCGGGTTCGAATCCAGCCTGGACTTGCCAAACAACAATGACAACTACAACCAAAAGAAAAAAAGATAGGGGCGGCGCCTGTGTCTCAATGAGTAGGGCTCCAGCCCCATATACCGAGGGTGGCGGGATTGAACCCAGCCCTGGCCAAACTACAGCGAAAAAATAGCCTCGCGTTGTGGCGGGCGCCTGTATCCCCAGCTACTCGGGAGGCTGAGGCAAGAGAATCGCCTAAGTCCAAGAGTTGGAGGTTGCTGTGAGCTACGACGCCACGGCAGTCTACTGAGGGCGACAAAGTGAGACTCGGCCTCTTAAAAAAAAAAAAATAGGGCGGCGCCTGTGGCTCAGTGGGTAGTGCGCCTGCCCCTTATACCGAGGGTGGCCGGTTCAAACCCGGCCCCTGTCAAACTGCAGCAAAAAAATAGCCAGGCATTGTGGCAGGCCCCTGTGGTTCCAGCTGCTGAGGAAGCTGTGGCAGGAGAATCACCTAAGCCCAAGAGTTTGAGGTTGCTGTGAGCTGTGATGCTACTGGACTCTACCAAGGGCGACATAGTGAGACTTTGTCTCAAAAAAAAAAAAAGCACATATGTTACCATATCACACGTTTTTTTTGAGAATATTTTTAAAACTATCTTTTTAGGCTCGGTGCCTGTGGCTCAAGCTGCTAAGGCACCAGCCACTTACACCTAATGTGGAGGGTTCTAATCCAGCCCGCCAAACAAGGACGGCTGCAATCAAAAAATAGTCGGGTTGTGGTGAGTGCCTGCAGTCCCAGCTACTTGGGAGGTGGAAGCAGGAGACTCGCTTGAGCCCAGGAGTTGGAGGTTGCTGTGAGCTGTGATGCCATGGCACTCTACCCATGGCAACAGCTTGAGGGTCTGTCTCAAACAAAACAAAACAAAACAAAAAAACCCATCTTTTTAGCTGGGCGTAGTGGCAGACGCCTATAGTTCCAGCTACTTAGGAGGCTGAGGCAAGAGGATCGCCAAAGCCCAGGAGTTGGAGGTTGCTGTGAGCTGTGATGCTACTGCACTCTACAGAGGACGATAAAGTGAGAGTCTGTCTCTACCAAAAAAAAAAAGAAAGCTGTCTTTCAACATATTAATTTTGTATAATTCTCTCTGTTTTAGTTAATGTAGTTGGAAAGATCCATTTGAGAAAAGCCAAAGAGGCCTGTGGAGTAGGGCCCCTATTTGTGTCACTGTGCACCAGTTGCTCTATGTGACCTTACCGCTCTGACTCCCAGTACCAACCCCCCAACCCTCACTCCTACCCCTGTAGAATAAGAAAGCTGAGCTGCTGCTTACAAGGGCCTTGACTGAAGTCAGCATTTGTCTCTCCCAAATTCAGGAACCACTGTGGTTCTGGCCCAGGTTGACCTCATGTGCTAGGGGTGTCCCCAGTTATGTTCCATTACCTGCAGAAAGGCAAGCAGGCAGGAAGTTATGGAGGACAGAACAAGTAGTGGTCATAAATGCTACAGGCCAAAGAGGCCATCACTATTTCTTCACCTGGAGGTGACAGTGGCTAGCCCAGGACTCAGGAGATCCTAAGGAACTCGGGAACACATACATAGGCAGAAAGCCCACTAGCCAGGAGATTGTCACACTTTCCAGAACTTCACTGAGACTACAGACCTAATGGCCGGGCACCAGAGGCAGCTAAGAAAAGCTTTGAGTATCACATAATAAGGGTTGTGTCAATCTGTGGGTAAGGAGGAGCCAGGTCATAAAGTAAGCAGCCTGGTTTTCCTCAGGGACTTGGATAGGTCGCTTGATTACATGTCACATTCAACTCATGCTCTGGCTCAGGTGGTCTCTGCCTCAGCAGCAGGAAAGAAGAGTCACTTTCCACACCCTTCCTGGATATCCTCTATCAAATTGGTGGTGTTTGACACTAATCCCCAGCTCTCCACCCTGCTTGCTGATAGACAGAGGCGACAGGCTAGCACAGGTGTCTGGGGCCCCAGATGTGTACAGGGAAGGACCCACAGGTACCAGGAGGGGCTTTGGCTGCTTTCCTGGCTGGAGTCAGCAGCTTAATGGCCAAGCGCCTGAAAGAAAAATGCCAGCCAATTTGAGGGTATAAGCAGGCCAGGGGCAGTGTCTGGGCATAGGGTCTGGGGCCTCTAGGACTACAGGGCATTGTTTTGGCTGAAGGCCAGAACTGGGCCTGGGGAGCTCATAGGGCTATGTGGGGGTGGCACTTGAAGTCTGACCAAGAGGTTGGAACATGATCACCCATAGAGTGGGAGCCGGTCACTGACAAGTGAGGCCATCCAAGGGTGCTTGAGGTGGTCACCAGGGGCTGCTATGTACAGACCACGTTAGTGGCAGGCAACCTGCAGGGGGAACCCTGGGATGTGGTACCCCCAACCTGGAAGCTGCTTATACTGGGAGAAGGGGGAAGGAGGCCAGGGTGTTCTAGCTGAGATAGGAGACTCCTGTGGAGCAAAGAGATGCAGAATCGAGGTTAGGGCTTCAGTTCCCTCATGGGGATGTGGAAACCTGAGCTTGAGAGGGCAGTGGGACATCCGTGTGCTGGGCCTCCTGAGTGACAAACCCTCAATGCAGGAGTGGCAAAGCAAGAAAGCTCAGCTCAAGGCCCAGCAGTGGACCTCTGGGACCTGTCGGCTATGTGAAACAGCAGATAGGACTGGCTTTGTGCTTTAAAATAGTGAAGTTGGGGCCCATAGCTCAGTGGGTAGGGCGCTGGCCACATACACTGGGACTGGTAGGTTCAAACTCAGCCTGGGTCTGCTAAAACAACAACTGGGGCAGCACCTATGGCTCAGTGCGTAGGGCGCTGGCCCCATATACTGA
Source organism: Galago senegalensis (assembly GCA_963575145.1). NCBI lineage: Eukaryota > Metazoa > Chordata > Mammalia > Primates > Galagidae > Galago > Galago senegalensis. The sequence continues at coordinate 7,067 of CAUYTI010164930.1, read as the reverse complement.
GGGTGGTGGGTTCGAACCTGGCCCCAGCCAAACTGCAACAAAAAATAGCTGGGCGTTGTGGTGGGCACCTGTAGTCCCAGCCATTTGGGAGGCTGAGGCAGAATTGCCTAAGCCCAGGAGTTGGAGGTTGCTGTGAGCTGATGCCATGGCACTCGACCTCCAAGGGCAATAAAGTGAGACTCTGTCTCTAAAAAAAAATGGCAACTACCACAACAAAATAGCTGGTGTTGTAACATGCTCCTCTAGTCCCTCCCACCCACTTGGGAAGCTGAGGCAAGAGAATTGCTTAAACCCAAGAGTTGGAGGTTGCTGTGAACTGTGACGCCTTGGCACTCTACCTGGGGCAACAGCTTGAGACTGTCTCAAAAATATAAAATAAAATAGTGAAGTTGAAGTTGGGGCAGCGTCACTGGGCCCTGAAGGAAAAGCAGAGAATCAGAACCTGGCCTGCTCTTTGTGGGCCTAACCTGCCGGAAGGTAGATACACATTACGCCTTGAAGATAAATAGTGCCTGTTGGATGAATAGTCTGTAGATGTTGTGTCTTCACTCTGAATTGTTTCCTTTGCTGTGCAAAAGCTTTTCAGTTTATTATAATCCCATTTGTATATTTTTGTTTTTGTTGCCTGTTCTCTGGATCTCTTAGCCATACAATCTTTGCATAGACCAAAGTCCTGAAACATTTCCCATATGTTTTCTTCTAGTGGTGTTATAGTTTCAGGTCTCCTGTTTAAGTCCTTTATCCAGTTTGAGTTGATATTTGCAGAGTGAAAGAGAACTGTTTAGCACCATTCTGCATGTAGCCTCCAGTTTCCCAGCACCATTCAGTGAAGCAACTGTCCTTTCCCCATTGGATATTCCTGGCACCTTTGCACTATTCCCAATAGCTGAGGTGTGGAGTCAGCCTAGTTTTATATCCACAGATAAGTGGATAAAGAAAATGTGGTGTGTTTTCACGATGGAATACTCCTCAGCCAGAAAAAAGAAGGCAATGCTACTGTTTGCAGTGACATGGCTAAGCATGGCTAAGCAACATATGTCAGGCACAGAGAGACAAATGTTGCATATTCTCCCATGTTGGAGCTAAAAAAGAATGAACTCATGGAACTAGAGTATAGAATTGTAGGGAGTAGATGCTAGGAAGGTTAAGGAGCAGGGAAGATGGGAAGAGATTTGTTAGTAGACACAAAATCATAGCTAGATATGAACCCTGAGCTCTGGGTCCTGCAGGTCTGCAGGGTGGGTACAGTTAAGTGTCACTTACTGTATTTATTTTTCCTTGGAGACAGAGTCTCTGTCACCCTGGGTATAGTGCTGTGGCATCATAGCTCACAGCAACCTCATATTCCTGGGCTCAAGCCATCCTCTTGCCTCAGCTTCCCAAGTAGCTGGGACTACAGGCACCCACCACAACTCCCAGCTAGTTTTTCTATTTTTTGTTTGTTTGTTTTTGTAGAAACAGAGTCTCACTTTGTCACCCTCAGTAGAATGCCATGGCGTCACAGCTCACAGCAACCTTCAGCTCTTGGGCTTAGGCGATTCTCTTGCCTCAGCCTCCTGAGTAGCTGGGACCACTGGCGCCCACCACAACACCCAGCTATTTTTTGTTGCAGTTTAGCCAGGGCCAGGTTCAAACCCGCCACCCTCGGTATATGGGGCCAGCGCCCTACTCACTGAGCCAGAGGTGCCGCCCTAGTTTTTCCATTTTTAGAAGTGATGGGGTCTCACTCTTGCTCAGGCTAGTCTCAAACTCCTGAGCTCAAGCAATCCACCTGCCTCAGCCTCCCAGAGTATTGGGAGTACAGGTGTGAGCCACTGTACCCAGCCCACAGGTTCTTTTTGACTTATGATGATGTAATGTATGGATAATCCCATTATAAGTTGAAATATCATAAGCTGACTTTCTACCTAACATGAGTTTATCTGCATGTAACCCGTCATAAATGAAGGAGATTACTGAACATGTATTGCCTTCACTCCATGTTGACATTGTTGGCTTGGCACTCGTAGCTCAGTGGTTAGGGCGTTGGCCACATACACCAGGGCTGGCAGGTTAGAACCCGGCCCAGGCCTGCTAAACAACAATGACACCTACAATAGCAACAAAAAATAGCCGGGTGTTGTGGTGGGCGCCTGTAGTCCCAGTTACTTGGGAGGCTGAGGCAAGAGAATTGCTTAAGCTCAAGAGTTGGAGGTTTCCGCTCGGCGCCTATGGCTCAAGTGGCTAAGGCGCCAGCCACATACACCTAAGGTGGCAGGTTCAAATCCAGCCTGGCCCACCAAACAACAATGATGGCTGTAACCAAAAAATAGCCGGGCATTGTGGCGAGCACCTATGGTCCCAGCTAATTGGGAGGCTGAGGCAAGATACTTGCTTGAGCCCAGGAATTGGAGGTTGCTGTGAGCTGTGATGCCAGGGCACTCTACCCAGGGGGATAGCTTGAGGCTCTGTCTCAAAAAAAAAAAAAGAGTTGGAGGTTGCTGTGAGCTATGACACCACGGCACTCTACCTAGGGCAACAGCTTGAGACTCTGTCTCAAAAAAAAAAGACCCTGTTTAATCTACATGACAACCCTGGTAGCACCCCCATTTTACAGATGAGAAAACTAAGGCCAGAAGATTTTTTTTTTGGACACAGAATCTCAACCTGTGGCCCTGGATAGAGTACAGTGGTGTCATAGCTCACAACCACCTCAACTCTTAGACTCAGGTGATCCTCTTGCCTCACTTTTCCTATTTATAGTAGAGAAGGGGTTCACTAACCCCTGACCTCAAGCAATTCACCTTCCTCGGCCTCCCAGAGTGCTAGAATTACAGGCGTGAGCCATCATGCCCAGCCAAGGCTAGAACAGTTAAGGCCCAAGATCACAGGGCTTAGCACCCATAGCACACTGGTTATGGCACCAGCCATATACACTGAGATTGGTGGGTTTGAACCCAGCCTGGGCCAGCTAAGCAACAATGACAACTGCAACAGAAAGATAACTGGGCGTTGTGGCAGGCACCTGTAGTCCCATCTACTTGGGAGGTTGAGGCCAGAAAATCGCTTAAGCCCAAGAGTTTGAGGTTGCTGTGAGCTGTGACACTGTAGCACTCTTCCAAGGGCAACATAATGAGACTCTGTCTTAAAAAAAAAAAAAAAGAACACAGGGTTAGTAAGTGGGAGAGCCAAGGTTTAAACACAGACATTCTGGCATCAGGCTACCCAGAACATGAGGCCCGCCACTCTCTTTCTATCCTGCCTGCCCACTTTCTTGGCTTTGAGTCCTTTTCAGAGTATTAAACCTCTTTTCCCTGAAATGAACTATCAGATATCATACATTTCTTAGCTACTAGGCTAACTCCACCACAGGCTGTCCCAGAGCAGTAAACAGTCAGATAGTCAAATTGCATTTCTAGTCTGTCACTACAGGAAATGGAAGATTTTTTTTCTTTCTTCTTCTTTTTTTTTTTTTTTTTTTGGAGACAGAGCCTCAAGCTATCCCCCTGGGTAGAGTGCCATGGCATCACACTCACAGCAACCTCCAACTCCTGGCCTCAAGCAAGTCTCCTGCCTCAGCCTCCCAAGTAGCTGGGACTACAGGCGCCCGCCACAACGCCTGGCCATTTTTTGGTTGCAGCCATTATTGTTGTTTGGCGTGCCCAGGCTGGGGATTCAAACCCGCCACCTTAGGTGTATGTGGCTGGCGCCTTAGCCGCTTGAGCCACAGGCGCCGAGCCAGAAGATTTTTTTTCAAGGGCTGAGGAAAGAAGGTGATGTGGGGCTCACATGTCACAGGAGGGCTAAGGGATGAGGCCGGCCTCCAGTCCTGCACCGTCTTTTGCCTCAGAGCTAGAACTTGGACAACATCGAATGGTCTTTAGTTCAGCTGGGTATTTGGTTAAAAGAACTTTGGGGCTGGCCTGGAAACTTCCACAGTGTGAGTTGGCACAACAGACCTAGGTAAGGTTTAAGTCTCTAAATGCAACGTCTTTATGGGAAGTAAGACAGTGAGCAGGATTTTTTTTTTTGCAGTTTTTTGGCTGGGGCTGGGTTTGAACCCACCACCCTTGGCATATGGGGCCAGTGTCCCTACTCCTTGAGCCACAGGCGCCACCTCAGTGAGCAGGATTTTTATAGTATACAGATGAAAGAAGAGCCACATAGGTTGTGGGACAGAGGGGCAGTAGAGAATTCCAGAGGCTTCTTAAGGCCACAAGTAAGAAGGTGAACATACTGTGGGCGTCATTTGGCTTTTATTTGTTTTGTCTACTGAAAACCATTGGTGGGCCTCAGTGCCTATAGCACAGCGGTGATGGTACCAGCCACATACACTGAGGCTGGCAGGTTTGAACCCAGCCCAGGCCAGGTAAACAATGACAACTGCAACAAAAATATAGCCGGGTGTTGTGGTGGGCGCCTGTAGTCCCAGCTACTTGGGAGGCTGAGGCAAGAGAATTGCTTAAGCCCAATATAGTTTGAGGTTGCTGTGAACTGTGATGCTACAGCACTCTACTGAGGGTGACAAAGTGAGACTCTGTCTCAAAAAAAAAAAAAAAAAAGAAGAAGAAAACCATTGGTGGATGCTGAGGCTGAGAGTAGGGAAGGTGGAAGTTCTTTTTTGGATGTTTTTTTCTAACCACATTCTTTTTGTAACCACAAAGGAAAAAGGCAGATTGGTTCTCCACCGACACCAGCCAATCAGCAGGGCTCCTGTCTTCCTGGGGGCAAGGTCGCAGTATCTGCATTGGAAATCACCGGTGTTTTCCTGCTGCCTCAGCTGGGAAGCCAAGGAGTATTTTGCAAAAATTGTTTACCTGAATTCTGAAATCACAGCTGCTGTTCTTCTAAGCTCTCTGTCCCAGGTCACACTGAGGATTCCAGATGAAGCCAGAGTCAGGGCAGGCCCTGCTCCATGTGGCTGTGGCCACCTGCCTATGTGCTGCCACCATCTACACAGGCATTTTTGAGGGTGTCTTCGTCGAAGTGGGCTATGAGCACTATGCAGAAGCAGCTGTAACCAGCCTCCCTTCGTTCCTGGCCATGCCCTTCAACTCGCTTGTGAACTTGGCCTACATGTTCCTAGGAGTGTACTGGCTACGGAGGAATACCAGTGCCCTTGGGTGCCTGGTGGAGACGAGCAGAGTTAGCTACCTGAAGGCTGTCTTTGCCAGCATGGCACTGCTATACGGTCCCTTGCAGTGGCTGCGGATCTGGACACAGGTGCACCTTGCGGCAGTGCTTGATCAGTGGCTCACTTTGCCCATTTTTGCGTGGCCTCTGGCCTGGTGCCTCTACCTAGACAGGGGCTGGAAGCCCTGGCTATTCCTCTTCATTGAGTGCCTCTCCCTGGCCAGTTACAGCCTTGCCCTGCTGCACCCCCATGGGTTTGAGGTTGCACTAGGGGCTCACATTGTGGCCACTGTGGGGCAGGCCCTACATGCCCACCAGCGATATGGCAATACCTCCTCAGCCACCTACTTAGCTCTAGCAGTGCTCTCCTGCCTGGGCTTTGTGGTTCTCAAGCTGTGTGACCATCAGCTTGCACAGTGGCGTCTATTTCAGTGCCTCACAGGCCATTTCTGGTCCAAGGTCTGTGATGTGCTCCAGTTCCATTTTGCATTTTTGTTTCTGACACACCTAAGTGCCTGCCAAGGACTCCGTTGTGAGGGAAAGACCTGTTAAGTGTGGAAAGAAGCCACTTAAAACAGATGACCTCCTTACATGAAATGGGTTATCAGGTGATAGTCTGCCTCCAGTGTTAGGTGTCTTGGGTGTGATTATCTATGATTTCTTTAGAAGTTCTAGGCTTCAGTATTTAGGTATGAAATGGTATGACTTCTATAGCTTACTTTGAAAGATGTAAAACAAAGATCTGGGTATGGGTGTATAAATGCTCTTCTGTAGTTTGAAGTATTTCAAAATAAAACATGAGGGACAGCACCTGTGGCTGAGTGAGTGGGGCACCCGCCCCATATACCGAGGGTGGCAGGTTCAAACCCGGCCCCAGCCAAACTGCAAAAAAAATAGCCAGGCGTTGTGGCAGATGCCTGTAGTCCCAGCTACTCAGGAGGCTGAGGCAAGAGAATTGCCTAAGCCCAGGAGTTGGAGGTTGCTGTGAGCTGTGACGCCATGGCACTCTACCAAGGGCAATAAAGTGAGACTCTGTTTCTAACAAAAAAAATCAGTGGGCAGCGCCTGTGACTCAGTGGGTAGGGTGCTGGCCCCATATACCAAGGGTGGCAGGTTCGAACCTGGCCCCAGCCAAATTGCAACAACAACAAAAATAACCGGGCGTTGTGGCAGGCGCCTATCATCCCAGCTACTCAGGAGGCTGAGGCAAAAGAATCGCCTAAGCCCGGGAATTGGAGGTTGCTGTGAGCTGTGATGCCATGGCACTCTACTGAGGGCGATAAAGTGGGACTCTGTCTCTTAAATAAAAAAAAAACATAAATAAAATAAAACATCAGGGAGTAGGCCTGGCGCCTGTAGCTCAATGAGTAGGGTGCCAGCCACATGCCCTGAGCTGGTGGGTTCAAGCCGGCCCAGCCCTGGCCTGTTAAACAATGACAACTACAACAACAACAAAAAAAAATAGCCAGGCATTTACATCAGTTCTATTACACTTTACAAATACAATGATAACTTCTGAAAACTGCTGTATAGGGATAGAAATGGGAGGACTATTCTGGAAGTTTTCCCCCTTTCCAGGAAAAATTATGAGTTTTTACATCCAAACAAATTAACACAGAATTCAAAAATCAGCATACAGGGCAAAAATCTTTCTAATCCCAGGGTGTTCTCCACTTAAAAATGTAGATGTGGGCTTGGCGCCTATAGCTCAACCGGCTAAGGCGCCAGCCACGTACACCTAAGGTGGTGGGTTCGAATCCCCAGCCCGGACCCGCCAAACAACAATGACGGTTGCAACCAAAAAATGGCTGGGCGTTGTGGTGGACGCCTGTGGTCCCAGCTACTTGGGAGGCGGAGGCAAGAGACTCGCTTGAGCCCAGGAGTTGGAGGTTGCTGTGAGCTGTAATGCCACGGCACTCTACCCAGGGGGACAGCTTGAGGCTCTGTCTCAAAAA